>JBBPDH010000104.1:11745407-11755448 GCA_037974565.1 Clupeocharax schoutedeni
TACTGATTGCTGAACAAAACAATCTCTCTCTCTAGGTCTGTTTAGGAGAGAGTTTATTTGAAAACCACTTGACTTGGCTACACACTGTAGTATATGTTCTTGGATGTTTGTTCAGTATATATTTTCTTGCCCTCTCTGTTTGACCCTCTAGGGAGAAGTGCATGGCTTCACGCTGCCAGATTTTAGCGACACAAGTAAAAATAACATGGGCTTCAGGAAGGTGGAAAAATACAAATATTGTCTGGAGAGAAGGCAAGGTCTACCTATCTCCTGCCTCTTTCTGAGCGCCCGTGTATGTGTGTGTGTGTGGCTGTGGAGGACTTGTGCAGTAGCTCATAGATTGAAGTGTCCCTATTCCCCTCTCACTGAGGCAGCTTTTTTCCATGCCCTGGTCTTCTGAATGGCACGTTTGTTTCACTGTGTTTGCTGTCTAACCGCTGGCTCCAAAGCCACACACACACGCACGCACGCACGCACACACGCACACACACACACACACACACACACACACACACACACACACACACACACAGATTCAATAACACACTCAGTTCATCCTCTTTTTGTATACATATGCCCATACTGTCATCCATTACTGTTAGACTATTAGACAATTTATTCTGCGTCGTACCTTGAAGACGCCCTGTATTTTATTTTACTTTACTGCTTCAACATACATAGTACCTTAACTCAGTGCATCCTCTTTTTGTGTACATATGACCATACTGTCATTCATCACTGTTAGACAATTTATTCTCTAACTTTCTATCTAATTATCTCTGTAGTTAGTGGGATGTTAGTGTTAGTGGGTAGATGATATACAGGCTGTGCCCTTTATAGTATTCTGGCTGCTGAGAGAGGGACTAAAAAAGGTCTCTGCAGCTGGAATAATGTAAAGGATAACAATCATGTATATTATCTACACACTAACAGCCCACTATCTAAATTGTTTATTATACATATATACGTGTGTGTGTGTGCGTGTGTGTGTGTGTGTGTGTATGTGTGAACGTATAGTTTATATACAGTTTTCCAGCTGCAGAGAGAGAGCATAAAAAAGAGCGCTCTATCATTCCAAAGGGAAAATGTGAAAAAGTGGTATGGTATAACAACAGTGCTTGGGAATTTTAAACAGAGGAAAATTGGCACCAGAGCACATCTCTTAGCTCCTAAATTCTGCGAGGCACTTTCCGGCTGCTGGAAAAAACCTTTCAGTTTAATTACAGCGGAAATATGGTGTAGCAACTAGAGATTACAGCATACTGGAATCTGCTTCATATCGAAAATATGTTCAAAAGCAGTAGAGAAATGATTTTTAAAAATTGCCATTGCAGCAGATGGATGGGTGATGAATTGAGACCATTTTAAGCACAGACAGCATCTGTATCCCAGGCATTAATAACACTTCTTTGGTGGATTCTGCTTAATGCGTCTTCTACCTATCTTGTGCAGCTACAGCTGTGAATGTGAGAAACCCTGGGCTCCTGTGGCTCACGAACTGGGCAACAAAAATCTGGGAAACCTACAGAACCTCTGGAAAAATTAAAGAAAGAGAAACCGATTCAATGTACTTTCCTGTTGTCAGAATGTCTGGTATGCAGTAGCCACAGACTCCAGCCTGATTGCTGAATCCACTGTAAACAGTCATGCTTGCTCTCTTGCTTCATTCAATAATAAACTCGAGGCAAGGTCGCAATCCTCTAATAGATCCTAGGATTCGAGGTGCAGCCAAACATGGATTTGACGTACTGACTGATGGAGTCTAACCTTTTTACACTTCAACTCTGATTTAGCATGTGGCCCTGTTGCTTTAAATGCTAACAGCACCACAGTCTCTATTCATCCATAACCTTCCCAACATCAACAGCTAAACAGCTCATCGAGTGTTGCTTCACTGCAGTTTAACTGTGGGTGGTAATTTGAGCGCAAAGGCACAAACAGCAATAAATGGAGGCACTTCATTTTCTCAAACACCTAAAGAGCATTCTAGCAAGACACTGTCTGTCACAGTTTTATTTAGAAATTAGTCAGAGAAAAGGTTCACTGTTACTTTTCGAATAATTAAGAACAGATTTTGTTTACATCACATGTAATTTTATCACATGCCACCTCTCACATGACATGTTTTACTGATTTTCTGAATTATAAGAGAACAAACTTATTTATGACATTTTCTGTCACCATTTCTACTAATTTTAACATGCTGTTAAAACGTTAAAAATAAAATATGAAATGGATCATGGCCATGTGTCTTTTTGTTACCAATGTTAAATAGTAATTAACTGTGTGTTCTCTGTAGATGGTCTGTATTCAGTCTGTATTTGGCCAGGGGTACCCAAACTGCTGCATATAAGTGTACACTGTAAGTTTAATCTGGAATCATTATCTTTATTTTCAAGTATATTCCTTGGTATGACAATCTCGTTCAAATAATGACTTGACTGCTTTATGTTTAAATCAGAGCTGCGCAAAGTGTTTTAAATGCCTGTAAGGTGAAGTGCTGATATATATATATCTGTTTAATATATATTAATTTCTCGCAGACCAACAAGAAAAAACGTAGCTTACTCATCTGTTTTCAAAATATTCAGAAAATGCCACACTTTTGATCGGTTTGTCTAAGAGGTACAACCAGTACTTAATACCAGAAATAGACAGGAACGGTTTTCCGTTATGTCATAATTCCACATAATGAATCTAAATAAGAACTGAAGATAAGTGTGTACAACCTATTTTGTATTTTGTATTTTGATTATGATTTTGTTGAATTTTAGTTTGGATAATTTCTACAGGATTATCCATCCTAAATTTTTCCCACAATATATAGGGCAGCTGTGTTTCAATAGTGTTGGAAAATAGAAAAGGACAAAAAAAAGTGAGATATGTTTTTTTTGGATTGCGATGTTATGCAAAGCAGAACTAAGATGGCTGTGTCTGGCAGGCCGTGTCCCACGGCTCCTGCAGCGGCCACAGCGGGCTCCAGCAGGAAAGAAGAGTACACTGGGATCCAGAGCCTGCTTTTGCAATACAATTAGAGCACAGCGACTGGAAAGATACGGACACGAAATGACACCGCAGAGGGCTGAGAGCTCATTTCTTTTGTTCTTTTGTTTGAATTCCTTGGACACCTTTGGGATCAGTGCGCAGAAAACCCGAGCAGCTCTCCGAGCTCAGATGCAGATCACCAGCCCTGCCTTTGTGAAATATCTTTTAGCGAGCGTTCTATAAACTCCAGGATTCTCAAACATTCTGTAAAATGATGTGAACCCAAAGTGTTCATCGTACACCATATGTCAATACAATCCTAGCTTGGGAAAATAGCAGAGGAACATCTGTGTGTGAGGATTTTCACGAACATGGAAAGCCACAAAGCCATTAAAACAACCTCAATTCTTATGACCGCCACCCATGGGGATAAAATCTTCCTCATTTACATTCTCCACCTTGCAACACACCAAACAGCTTCTGGGAGCACGCCAAACAAGGCAACAATTAAGCCCCCCTGTTAATCTGGATGAAGAAGCATTCATTTATCCTCCTTCACATGCCATAAAGCAACACGACACACAGCTGTAAAAGCAACCATTAAACTACACATTCCATACAGATTGCCTTGCCATGCTCCCACTCCTCTAAAACTTCTCCAGTGACAAAAAAATAACCCGATACACCTTTGAATAGAATGCTTAGACTGATACACTGCAACAGCACAGTGTGGTTTTCATTCTTGAGGATCATTCAAACAGCTCAAGTTCTCCTGGTCTCCTTCCTTTGCCCCTACTGTATCTCTGCCTGCCATGTCCCCAGCTTCTGGTTTCCTTGTAAAATATAATTGAGCCTCACATTGACATCACACTTTCCTCCCCGCAAACCACCCATGCTGGAGAGAACGAGCTGGAGGAGAAAGGCACAGATCAAAGCTACATAGAAAGTTTCATATATACTCCAGAATAGAACTTCAGCTGCTTCCAAACCTGATTCAATGTGAGTGGACTGCGGCACAACAGCAAACCTGAGAGTTACAGTGAACCATGAACGAGAACAGCTACTTGCTTAGTTAATGGTTTCATTCCAGTTTTTGAAGGAAAAAGAAATGGTATATTAACTTTAAAATACGGCCAAAATCATCTTGAGCTGAAACCTAGCTTCCCGTAGAGGTCAAGAGTTCACACTATAAGTATAGTTATGTAGCTACGCATATAATTATATAGTGAGTATAACGTGAATTATATTCATATGCAGTTTGCTTATTTTTTTTTTCTTTCGGTGTGAAGAAACACTTAAAACATGGCAAAGAGGGAAATTATGTGTTTTCTTTCCACAAAAAGAAGACCATAACCATAACAGATATAAATCAAAATGAAATACCTTCTCTTAGGCCTACAAATACAAACATGGTACAGACTGACGTTCTGCAGTTCTTACCGTGTTATATCACAAAAAGGATTCTATGTAGTACCAAAAAAGGTTCCTTGACTTGCAACAATAGTCGAACACTTCATGGGTCTACACAGAAACATTTATGGCAGACATTACATTAAACCAAACTAAAAGCCATTTATGCATTCAGATTCTTTGGTTGTTCACAGTACTGTGCAGACCCATCAGTATTTCAAAGGAAGCTTTGAAGAACCAATTTTGTAGGATGTGCAAAGAAATTATTTTGAATTAAGGCAGACTATAGTTAGGAATTATACAATTTCATAAGAGGCATGAAGTTGCCCCTAGAGTCTCTGTTACACACCAATAGTTAGAGTCCCATGTTAACAGTGGTTAAATTAAAAAAAAAAACTCTTACTTGGATTTACTTGGGACTTCGCAGTTCCTGACAGGTACAGGAGAAGTGGAAAAAACATCTTCCAAAGGTGGTTCATTCCCAGTAGAGACCAGACCTTCATTCCTGAAGAAGAAAAGACAGAAAACAGCAAACTTTAGGATATCACCTCAAACTAAAACAAAGAAAGAGACCCTTATGATGGTTGAAACAATCCCATGCTACTAAGCATCAATCTGCAGTAGCTTTTCAGTATAGTCATATGAAGGCGTGAGATAAAAATCGAATGCTTCAACTGAAACCATGGTTTTATTTCAGCCAATAAATATGCATTAATTGCCTGTAGAGGCTGGTGGAGTTTCCATTCATTCATCACACCACAGCCAAGTGGGCTGCGTGTCTTAGAACAAAATGGTGGGAATGTTTTAATTGTCAGAGCTATGGACGAAACCAATGAATTACCTCAGCCCAGAAAGCCACTTACAAGATGTCTAGATTTACTACTGTTCATAGATGGACCATCAACAGTCAAAACCCTAATACGGGTTCAAAAAGCTGAGAAGGAGATACACAGTAGACAGTTATACACAGTAATACAAGCCATTAAAGCACCATCTGATTACTTTGTGAAGACACTGTTGTAGACATTTTTTATGTTGCATTACAAATATATTGGTCCTTGGCATTAAAAATAAAAAACAAACTAAGCAGGGGACATGGAACTAGGCGCCTGACTGTGACTCAGACATTACCTCAATTGGACACTACTTGCTGTGCCAAAATGAGCAACCATTTCAGCCAACGTGCCACAGAGAGTCTTACTGCCTCGCCAAATCTGCCAAATGATGGATGCTCCCCCAAACACACAAACATATAGATTTGTTGTTTTCCTCCAAATCTTAGAAATCTGCTTCATAAAGACAAACCACAGAATGAAAAAAAGATGACCAATCCAAACGTTTGAAGGCCTGTTACATGTAGAAACTGCCTAACCCCAACAGAACCAGCAACACACTAACACAACACGAGGTCTGGGCATTATATTTCCAACTTGGAAATTATGAGAGACAGATGCTAAACAGGATTATAAACAATTACAAACAGTTTTACATCCATTGTGGGCATGATTTTCATACTAGCTTATGTAAAAAATATGCCAAGAAATAAAATCATTTAGTCTAATTTTCACTTATTTTTCAATTCTACATTGCTATTGAATAACTGCATAGTGCATGAGTCCTGCTTGGAAATGCATATTGTTGCTGTTGATGCTGTTCATCTTTACATTTTGACATGGAGTAAATAGCAGCAGCATTTTCAAATGAAAAAACTAAAATGGAAATAAATGTACAAAATCCTTTTATGACAGCAATCATATAAACGAGCTTACATTTAACTATAGTCCAACATTTAACCATAGTCCTATTTAACCAAACAAAACTACAACAGAATGTGGTGCAAAAAGCCCAGCAGTGTGTTTATGAGTGTTTATGAGTGTTATATAAGTCCAGTGTAAAGACTGAGAGGCTGAAGGACAACGTGGATCTCTGCTGGATAGCTCAGAAGAGTTTTCCCCCTAAAATCAGCCAAACACAACTCTCCTCACAGGGCTGCGTAGGAGTGGCCCATATTTGAGCATGTTGGGTTCAGGTTGTTTTCTCCTTTCTCTGGTCCACTTAAGACTGTTTTCAAGGCCTTCTAGCTCTTCATAGCTTTAAAATGCATTCAACTTATTATATTATAGACGTGAAATAGTTTTTTTTTTATCTTAAGGCTTATTATTCAGTTACTATTATGAGCTATTCAGCAATTTCTATGAAATTGATGTGGAAGTTAGATAATGATGATCCTTCACCAAACTCCCCTTACAGTTTGGTGGCTTAAACAAATCACTGGTTTGCATCCCCTATCGTTTTCAGAAGTCATTAAAAGATACTCCTTACGCCTATGTGGCAATAACTGGATGCAGAGGGTGAAAGTTATGTCACTTTTCATTAAGTCAGTTATTCACCCTCAGGACCTTTGAGTTATTTTATTTTGCTCTACTATTCAACTGTGATTATGTCGTAATAGTTACATAGTTGACAATTACATTTGCAGTCCATTTCTATCCAATATGGACAGTTCTAAGTGTGTAGCTCTGACTGTTTCTGTAAACTTCAATGCCACAACATGACAAAAGCACTGTAAAGATGTGTAGGGCTCTTATTCTGGATTTGAACACAAAAGGGAAGTCTAGGGTGAAACATAAATTTACCCTCCATTCCTTCCCTCTCTCCAGCTCCACGACTCCATATAACTCTTTGTAGACTCATCCTATAATAAACATGCTTTGTGCCTCCAATAACACCAGTGACCCTGAGTTAACACGGCAGCTGAGGCCATACCACACAGAGAGCAGCAACCATGACCCGGGTTATGAGGGACCCTCAATTACTCAGTGTGGTGCATGGTGGGGTTACAGCACAGCAGGAAGAAGGTTCTTCTCTATGTTGCTCTATAAGCACTTCCCACAGCCACACAAAGGCATGCCTACACTCTCTTATTTAACTATTTCCACATAAACCTGTAATTCAAAGACACGTTCTGGCCACTGAAAATCAGGCTTAATATTCAATTAGTAATCTCAGAGCTCATTTTCTTAATATATAGCGATATAAATCATTGTAACAAACTTTAAATGACATACAAAATGACTTGATATGATATTGAAAAAGAACACTTTTACTACTATCATACTAACTAAAAAGTGACTATTTTGATAAATGATGTAGCCTTATGCAAAATTGCGGTCATATACAAAAGTTACACATTTGTTATTTCCCAAGTGAAAACAAACTTCTGCACATTTTAAAGCACAAATTCTGATCAGCGACTGAAATTAACGTAAGAAAATAATGAAACATAAAATACTTTAATCTTATATAATTATGAGAGTGAGGAAATGAAGTCCACTCTCCCATATGGATCCACAGATCATTTCATTTACCTCCACCAACACTTGTGAGTCACAAAGCAAATTGAAGCTCATTATAGAGACGTTTGAGCTCATATGTGAATACAAACACTCTCAGCAAGAAATACAATGAATACCTCGCAAAAGCTACATTAACCATCTAGTAGGATTTTCACTAATGTACCATGCTGTAACATAGAGTAAACAGACCTGTGAGAGTCTCTAAAAAGGTCAAATTCCACAAGACATCACCATCTCAGTGTATTAAATGCACAGTTTTGGTGCAATCCCCAAGCACTGAATCGAACTGCTCGACAGTCGTACATTAAATGCAGGCTGATGGTCTAGGAATGGAATTCCCATTCACCTCTGTTACCATAGAGGCACAGAACCATCTGTCTTTGCTGTACCTGTTTCCATGGTTATGCTGGCCCAGGACTAACATAAAAAATCTGGTCAGGCTCAGTTTAAAGTTACCAATTATTTCACAGGCATGAGCAACATGACCTTAAAAAACTTAACAAAATCTCAGTGGTTTGGACATTTTTGCAAACAGTTTAGCTACAGTTTGGCTATATTAAAGTTAGGACTGTTCCCCCATGTATTTCATATATAATTTATCATGCATATTTTTGCACAACAATGTTTGTTACACACACCCATACACTGTCAAGTGCAAACATTTGTATACCTCTCTGCCCTATAAAGCCAACGTGCAGTAACTATGCTAATAATAAATGTATTATTATTAAAAAATGTATGTTTATTAAAGCTTAAAAATAAAAATGCATTGTTATTAAAGCTGTAACTGAGGGAAATGGCTTTAAAGTTTTAGTATTAGTATGGATTTTTTGTAGTTACTTCAATTCTGACACCATCATTTCTCACAAGACAAAGGAGATGTCCTAAACCCCATTTGTAGTCTAAAGACAATTCTGACCAAATGTGTAGTTACTGCACTTTGGCTTTGTAGGGCAGCTCTGATCTACGTGAAAATCAATGTACACCAGAAAATACGCTTAAATATTGCATTTTTTCTGGGGCTTTTTTATTTTCTTCATCAAACAATCAAGGGTAGGTAGACTTTTGCACTCCACTGTACATGACTGTACAGTAAAGCAAACAATATGAATGTTTAGTTACAACAGTGATGATATACACATCTGTCAGGAATGGTTACCATAACATAGGGTCAAATAAGTGTTAAATATGTTTATGTTGTATATTGGCCAGTATGATCCCTCCCTCAGCCCCGGACTGGTCTGTATTAGCACCTTAGTCATTCACCATCCTGACAGCTGCTCTGAAATTGTAGAGAGGGTTAAGTACACATTGTGGCATTTCTCACAGGTTTCTCTGAACAGCACAGTCATTCTACAAACAAGCACTTTGTGTAATAAGGCCTAAAATATCGCTACAGAAAATATCATTACTGAAAAGCAAACAGGAAAAGTGTTGGGGCGGAAACAATCAGTGTTGCGAAAAATGCTTCTTTAACACAACATTTCAGCAAACAGAGGAGCGATGGTGCAGTGCAAGGCCTTTCCCTCTGAGAAACTCTGCAGGCTCAACAGAGGATTTACCTGATCCCAAAACCCAGAGTGCCACATGCAGAAGAAAACAAGTACACAGTTCATGCCCTCTGTGCGGCCACTACAGTCAACACGCCTGTCACGCGAGCAGTACCTTGATACTTTAATGAAGTGTAGATACAAACCGTGTATTGTGTCAGACCAGCAAACTCTTTTAACTCTCCTTTCATCAGCTATCCAGAAAATATGTTACCTTAAAATAAAAAAATCTCAATAAATGACCAAAAAAAGAATTATGCAATATTGTGCAAATGTTGGAGACCACTATTTTCATTTTACACCATTTTCAAGTTATATCAAATTATTCTGTTCAGTATGTCCACCCTAATGCTGTTATCCTTCTTACAAAATATCCTAATAAGAAATTTAGACTCATCAGTCCATCACTCCACATCTCAAATGTCCAGTCAATGTTTTAATGTAAAAAAAATATCTTTTCACAGGTTTGTGATAGCTTCACATCCTTTTAGACCCACAATTGAGTTGTCTCCTCATGTTTTTTTTAGATACAAAATGAAAGATGAGCTTGATTTTATCAAGGATATTAAGGATAAAAAGCCTCTTTATCAGTTTTAGAAGTCTGACGGTTGTTAGTAGTCCCATTTTCTCTCTGTCTCCATTTCCTTATGCAAGTGAATTATCATCTGTTAAATCTCTGCAGAGATTTCGGACACACATGAGAAATAAATATAGGTGAGCAAAAGAAAGAGTGCACAAAT
>JBBPDH010000104.1:11762730-11773740 GCA_037974565.1 Clupeocharax schoutedeni
AAGTGGAAGAACACTCTTGCTTTTCCTAGAAAGAATATTCTTTAGAGATATTTTTCCTTTTTTTCTGATTTTGGTGGGTGGAAAGATGTAGCACAAAATGTACCTCACATTGAATTTAGTCCTGGTTTTAGTGACAGATTGACAAAATGATGTTCATGGCTCATTTTTCACCTATGGCTTGGATCCTGGCTGTTCTTGCTTCGATTATGTATTCTTGCACCCGAGAAGGGGAAGAAGAAAATGATTCAAAATGTATGTGATGTATGTAGCTATGCATTTATGAAGCCAGAGAGCCTGCTATTTACAGTGTATCTTACTTTAGAATCACCCATTGACTCATATAATATAAAACACCCAAACTGCTTTGAAAATCTAAAGAAAATATTTTTTGAGGGCAATATTGGGCAATAGGGGCACCAAGCTTTAGTGATCTTTCTTATTTGATTAAAGAAATCATATCCTAGTTTGGGGTAAACACACTAATACATAAATACATCAAATATTTAAGGGTGGGGTAGCTGTGTGATAAATAATCCATTCATGACAGAATTAATAAGTCAAACAAACATGTGAAATATTCTGTGAGTGTAAAGCTTTTGAAAACTTCTGTTTTTCTCCACACAGGCATTATCTAAAGCCTTCAATTAACTTCCAGCACAGTTCAGTGTCAAAGTCTGTTTGCAATTAGTGGCTCTGGCTGGGAGTGCTGGGGAGTGAGGACTTTGAATACTGTAATTGTAATAATTGAGCCGAAAATGACAGTGAGGGCCCTTCGGGCACCACCTCTTCAGGCATTTTTCTAATTTGCTACAGAGACTTCCACAGCTCATTTAGGCTCATTACAGATGACAAATCAATAATTCCTCCAAACTGTAGGAATGCTTGTAATATCCAAATGAACACTGGAATTACCCTGATGACTCTAGAAACCAGTAGTTTCAGGCTAGACGCATGGACATTAGATGAAGGAGAAACAACAAACTGGAGACCAGGCTGGATGCCAGATGCTTGGACTGATAGCTACGTGTGCACACAATCACTTCTGAATACATTTACACAAGCACACTAGCTTTCTAGAGCCAGTCTAGGGCCCCAGTCCGTGCACTGTTTAAAGCTGTTAAGCCAGTAGAGGTGTCTGCTTTTGCTGAACATGGTGCCTTGAAACATTCCTGTGCCACACAAACATTTCTCCTTGTGATAATAGCGTATTAAAAAGGCAGCACTCTAGTTAGAACAGCCCAGAACAATGCACTTTATTGGGGCTGCTAAATAGTGCTGGAGTGAACGCCTCATACTTGAGCTGACATTCACACACCCATAGACTGAAGCGTGAAAGGGAACATATGCTTTTCATTTGAAACCTCTTTCATTTCCCCCCTAAGGCAATGGACATAGTATTGTAGATATTTTGTTTTTATGGGAATGCATGAAAGCCAAATAAAATGGCACTTGCAGCTAAAGTGGATCCAGGTGATGGCAAGAAAAAAAAGCCATTCAGATGACACAGCTGATGTAAACTGATGGACTGTCCTGAAGATTTACAGTAATTAGCTTGCATTAAAGAATAAGGATAAAATAGTTTTGAGAAGTGTGTGTATAATGTAGTTGAATGTGCCCCACCTGCCTGCTGTGTGTCTTATTCTGTGCCCCAGGTGTGTCTGCCAGTGGAGCCCAGTCTTATCTGTAAAGGGCAGGTGGGACTGCAGGTTCATTCAAAGCAGGAGCACCTGACTGGCAACAACTGATTAAACATGTGGAACGGATTGTGATCCTGCTTGTTTTGTATTAAAACTCCACACTACACCACACCATTCCTTTGCAGATATTTTTTGGGTAGCCCTGCTACAGATGACATTTTTTAAAACTACCTGGCCATCTTAAAACTTTCTCCAGTTTCTAGTTGTAAGTTATCAGACCTATACTTTGTATTACTTATTTTCTATAGTAAAACCTAACTTTCCCATCTAAATGTTGTTCCATAACATCAGGAGATCCTAAATTTGAACCTTGATGATACGAAAGCCAAGAGAGGATAGAAGGAGTAACTCCTACCCCACCCACCACATCAATAGCTGATAAAACAAAATAGGCAGCTAATGTTCTCCACCAGTAATGCTGAGCCATACAATTTGTTTAAAGTTTAAAAAAATTAAGGGGTGTCGCTCGCCTATTAAGAGGGTTAAGATCTGTATGTCTTCATCCTCTTAATAGTACTGTGTGATGAGGTGGAGATCTAACCAGTGGGTTGGCATCCGCTGTGACTCAGCTGGGGAAAAGTTGGGTTAAAACTCCATTTTAAGGCAGCCACGTTAACCTGTTTGTGGATTATCTGATTGGATAAGTTATGTGATAATAATCAGTCCTAATCAGCTGGATTGTCCAAAACTTAATTGCTGGGAACTATTTAAAGTTTATTTAAAGTCTGAGTTTAATGACAAACTCCTGACACAGGAGGTCCGGTAAAAATATACGCTTTAGTTAAGACCCTGTGAGTTGTGGCTAGCCCCTAAAGGGAGTGTTAGTGGTTCTGCATTTGCACCTGCAGAAATCAGAGCTTAAGGCACAATCAATTTTCCCTGGAGCTTTTAGAGCTACATTGAACCCAGCCACCTTGCCCTGTGGAAAAAGTGGCCCAGGCCAAGAAATCCTGTTCATTTCCTTCCATAAAAGCAACACTCACTTCACACAGTGCTCCCTGAATGATGTGTGACTGAGACTTGTTGAAAGCTGTCAATGCCTTTTAATTATACCTTCAATACTCAGTTCCCCAGAAAAGCAGGTGTTCACAGCCTCAACAGGACTCTGAAGTTGCATAGCTAACATTTATTTCAGAAAAGCATGTAAATAATAAAAGTGTGTTTCTGGCTTGGACACTAAGGTCGATGGTCCAAACCACAACATACATTAAATAATCTGCAGTTCTGCAATCCCCATTACTCTCTTTGAACATGTATTTTATACATAATACAGTCTTGGTAATGAACATGATTTGTTTTATAAAGGTAAAATAAAGCCTGTGCTTTGTCTCTGACTGTGAAGAACCATTTCAAAGTCTAAAGCCTCAAGGCCAAAGAATCTTTCTATTTTGTTAAGGTTTCTCATATAATATCTCTGTTACATGGCTCTTTAGTATAACTGAAATCGTTCTGGTATGACACTGAAGCCTTTGTTGCCTTAAAGAGTGCACTATTCAGCAGTCTTTTGTGATTAGTCATAAATAAAAGGGAGAAACAGAATTTTAGTAAATAAATTAATCTTGCATATTCACTGTGTGTTGTACATCTGGACATCACTATCACTGAGTAACTGAATGTGAACAGAACGTGTACATTACCTTGACATATTTAACTTTGGCAACAACAGCATCAGGCACTCGGACTAGGCCATCTAACATATTAAAAATAATAACCATACGCAAGTCGACATGTTTGTTGCAGACTCTTTTAGTGGCGGACTGATTCTTGTTAAAGCTGGGTGGAAGATATAGGCTGTGTGTGGGCAATGCATTCAACTCGTTGCTATTTATGCACACAAACATGTTGTTGTTAAGGTAGGGAATACTTTTCTGCTGTCCGCGTTCAGCTGCATTTAAAATAAATGGATTTGTCAGATGGTGAGCAGCAGCAGAGCTGTGTGCAGAGCTGGGTGCCTCAGCTGTTTTGAATCTTGAAACCAAATTACACACCGAACTGGAATATATCATTATGCCGGATATCACTGGCGCCCTTCAAGTCATTCCTTAATGAGTTATTGCCAAATAGGTCTGCATCACTAATCTAAATGGCAAGTCTGTATTTCCAGACGATAACAGCTTGGACATCTGTTGCCACCCTTTGATAAGCTTGAAGAGCTTTCATGCTTTGAACTTTGAGGCTCATGACGTGAAAAACGATTTCAGTTTCCAGGTGTTTTGACAAACACACACAAAAAAACACACTAGTGGAAGAAAATCAGTGATGAACAGTATTGGAGGTGTAAGTCTAGCATGCCGTGCGGGTCTTCACATTCTAACTGCTAATTCGTCAGGATCAGGCGATTCTCTTTTTCCTGGTCTGATTCAGTACTCGATTTCAGAGTTACAGTCCAGTTTGTATCAGAGTTCAGCTTAGAAAAACTCAACTAATCGACTTAAAACTTACAACTCCACCGATGTGAAATGAAAATGCATGAGCACTGTCTTCTTGCAAAAACATTGACAGATCAACAGCCTCTATCAGTACACTATTCACTTTAAAAACTGGTTTGTCTGAACATTTTTTAAAATTATTTCTGGTATATGCATATCATTAGTGAGCTCTTGCTGTAACAAAGCTCTATGTTGCTCAAAATGTTCAAGCAGGTCATTGTAAGTGCTATTAATTATTCCTCATCCAGTTTTCCTTTTTCTTTTCACCATTCCATTTCCCCCCCTCATCTCTTTTATAAGACTAAAAGGGGTTCTGCCTGGAACTTTATACCATAATTTGAACACATTTAACTTTGGTAAGAATCTTGTGACTTTAAAATAGTTAAACCTAGATTAAAATACACTTAATATACTTTTAAGAATCAATAAGAATAAATATGTGAAAGAAAAGCTTAGAATTAAATGAGCTTAGCTATCCTTGCTGTGCTAAAATGTTCAATAAAACAACAGTTTAAACTCAACTGTTGAATCTGTACTGTCTGAATGTTATTGAATCCCCTCTTCACCTGTTTCTATCTGATTTAATTTTATTGCATTTTATGGCATTCATCACAAGGCAGGAACACTTAGTTACTTTAATAAACCATTTGCACTACTGATCTGTTATTATCTGTTCTATAGTTTTGTTATTCTGATGTTATAGTCTTTTTTAAATCTATGCTGTCTTATCTGTATTCCTCTTGTTGCATTGAGCATGTTCATTATAAAATAATTAATTTTTTTATCTTTTCTTAAAATCAGATTTTTGGTACAAAAAACCATAAAATACTGTGTAAAGCACCTTACACGTTGGAATTTAAGGTCTAGACAAACCAATTATGCATAGCTTTGATAACTTAAAACATGTGTAAAGGGCACAGTGAGGGTGTCAGTGCCTTTTCCCAGCTGCAAGGTCATGACCCACCTCAAACACAAACTAGAGTCATGACTTGACACACTGGTGCACTTTACGCAAACCTCTGGGTCAACTACACCTTGACAAAGGCCTCTTTATAAAAATGATCCCTGAATGAGGCCATGATTTTAATAAACGAATAAACCCTTTAATTTGTTGGTATAGTGCTGAGGATTTGTCTTCAACTAATCCTCATTCAAATATATGTTAATTGCAACTTGAAAAGGAGTGCTAAGTCTATCCCTAAAGATAGACCTTAACTTCGAATAAAACCTAATCCTGAATTTAATCTGGATTAAATTTGTCAGATAGATGTGTAGGATCTGTAGGAAATGATCAATTAGAAAATTTTTATTTTATAGTCACACTATTAAGTATAACACCTAATTATTTTGTCACTATCCCTAATAATTGATATGCATTTTAATGTTTTTGTTTATGCTCAATGTAAATATAAATGATCTCAGTACTGACAATTGAGGACTCAGAAATGTGTCGTCGCAGTACAAAGCCTGGTTCCTCCATTCCTGTTATTATTACATCATTTTATTATATCATTATTATATCAACCACATATACCACCTTCACCAACACCAACTCTACTGAAATGTGTGATGATCGGAGGAGAAAGGAGGAAGAAGACAGGAAAAACAGAAGGAAAAGTGACAATGTAAGTGGAAATTACATTTCTGAATAGATCTTTAGAACATACCACACCTTTTAAAAAAGGTAAAACTCATATTGCAGATGGCGTCCATATTGGTAAAGCTGTCCAAAACAGCTGGATTTGCAAGTATCAGTTTGCTCTGGCATCCACTATTTTAGCCTGCCATGCAAACAGTAACTCTTCCAAGACACTTTGTAGCACAAAGAAGAAAAAGGAGGCCAAAGCATTACACAAGTCATGCATAATACTTGTAAAAGTTTATACACAAATCAACAAATACATATCTTTTCTATTCTGCTTTATCATATGCAAGTGTCAAGCCTGGTCTTCAGCAATTATAAGGAAATATAAAAATGTCAACTTTTCTGTAGACTGGGAGAAAACTTACTGTTGGAATGTTGCTTTTCTCAAACCATTAGTCCAGTAATTTCTTAATTCCAGCCAGTGAACACGAGAACAAAGGTAAAATCCAGGCCGTTTCTTTCTCTCTATGGTCTCTCAGTCCTCATATCCAGGCGCACTGAGCTGATGTAAGACAACTCTGGAGGAAAAAAGAAAAAAACCTGGAAGAGAGGGAGGGAGAGAAAGAGAGAGAGAGAAGGAGAGAGAGAGAGAGAAAGAGAGGAGAGAGAGAGAGAGAGAGAGAGAGAGAGAGAGAGAGAGAGAGCTAACATACTGGGGATTCTTGGGTACATGCCAAAGTCCCAGAATTCCTCATGCCATACAGAAGGTTTCAATTAAGTCAGACTCCAGTGACCAATCGGAGAATTTTTTTCTTCCCTGAATGTATTTTTTGACAGCCTGGGGGAATACTGAAAAGATCATCCTTCACAGTGGACCGTATTTGTGGAGGACGCTGAGATTTCTTACTGCAACATAAACAATAACTGCTATCTCCTTGGTCCTGTGACAGATTCCGGAGGAGATTCCAATGGCATTAAATAACAGATGGATCCGGTTCAAACTATTCAATCAAAAATGTGAAACATTT
The DNA here is from genome assembly GCA_037974565.1 of Clupeocharax schoutedeni. NCBI lineage: Eukaryota > Metazoa > Chordata > Actinopteri > Characiformes > Alestidae > Clupeocharax > Clupeocharax schoutedeni. Next base: position 11,769,470 of record JBBPDH010000104.1, read on the forward strand.
TTCAGAAAGGCTTAGCTTTCTTGAGTGAATTACACAAAATAATTTCTTCTAGTTAAATGCCCCAGTAGAAAGATCCCAGTTAAATAAGAATTGTATACTGGACAGTGGTGCACAAAGAGGCAGCCGGACAGTGGTCATTCTGAGTTTGGGTGGAGAATTTGATATCTCACTGAAAGCACTGTAGAAGGGAGATGGCTGCTTTCTTTTGAACACAGTGCGGCCTGTGGAGAGGCAGTTTCAATGCTATGCTGGTATATAATAGAAGTCAAACCTCCTGCATTGTAAACCTCTATTCTCCCCTGAAGTCCTTTAATATATATATGTGTTAAAAGCCAACATCATTAGTAATACGACTATTTCCCAACCTTTGCCTGTTAGAATTAAACCCCTTTTCAGGCCCTGGGGAAATGGCAATTAACTCCTCAGATATTTTGACTAATTCCTATCAAATATTTCAGAAATACTTTACATTCTAATTAAAATAACATTAAAACATTTTCACATTTTTAATGAATTCTCAAACTCATTATATACATATATGTATATATATATTAGAGGTGGGCATCGTTTAATTTTTTTTAACGCTGTTAATCGGATGGAATCTTCGTGTTAACAGCGTTAACGCCGATATTCAAAAACCCCACCATAATATCGCATTATCAAACACAAAAGTTCATGTGCTGTACAGAAATACAAAATAAAATAAAATCTGTTTAAAAGAGGGCAGAGGAGAATACTGCAGGATATTAAAGTTGGCTAATGTTGGAAAAGGGGTTAAAAAGCCAATGTATTTGTTTGGCTGTCCTAGATTATGCCTCATTCAAAATACAATCCAGTTTACGATCCAGCTTTCCTTATAACTGCAATGTGAACGAGGTGGGCTACACCACATACCCCAAAATTCTGAACAGGACTGTACAGACTGGGAGGTGAGGTCTACAGTTTTAAAATTTCAACTATGTCTCCATACTACATTAAGGTCATTTATTTGAAAAGGCAAAGTCAATCAGGTCTCCTGCATATGGGCCCCTTTAAAAACAAACAAAACAGCACCGACTTTTTCTAAGCATAACTTACAGGAGGTTTAGGCATTTTTAGATTTTCTCGTGGAATTTCAGTTTGACCTCCCCTCTATTCCCCAGACCCCTACACCCCCATTTTGAAGCATGGAACTCTCACTGCAAAGTAACGAGAAAAGCACATGGCAGCCCCCAGCACCACATTTTTCTTTTCTAATGGTCATGTATAGTTCTGGCCAGAAACAGATATTCAATTATAATTTATGTACAGAAAGATGATACAGAATAACATTTTAGAGAATAGTGTGCGACTAACACGCTCAGTGCAGGAAAAGGAACTGAAAATGTTAGGTGGACATTTTAGTACAGTATACCTAAAGTACTGGGAGTCTATTCCCTAAGATTTATTTCTGTAAGGCCTCTTGGAATGAAGTAATTTCTTACAGTCGTGACTATGGATTTTAATACATCATAAAATTTCATACATCATAAAATATAAAATCTTTGTATAGTATGAGATCTTTAATCAGTTAAAGTATCTAATTTCAAATCTTATTTTTAAAGACTCAAAAACGGTTTAATTATTTAAGGTAAAAGCAAGTGTAAGCTCAAAGCCACATTACACATAAAAATGGACTGTTTTACTGAGTTTATTAAGCAACATTAGTGGTAATATTGCCCAGTGACTGTGATTTCAATGTTTGAAACTTGTGTGTTTAGGTTTAAAAATCGATTTTAGTAAAAAATCAGCACATTCACCTGTAGTTAATGTAGTTAATCTATTAAAATGTACTCACTGTAACTTGGGTTAGTCTGAATATTAAAGTTTTTTATTAATTATCCTGTTACATGGAGCAGGACACACTTATTTCAAAGGTGGAATTAATATTAGTTATCTGGCATGTTTGGACACAAAAAGTCTTTTCACATTTAGAGATCAAGAAATATTTTCCAAAGTAGCATTCCAACAACCTAATTTACAGGGAAAAGAATTTAGAAATACTAAATTGAGTAACAAGAGAAACTGCAAGAGTAAGTGAGCAAGCAAATGAGAGAAACAGCAAGAGAGACAGGGACAGAGACAGAGAGAGGCACAGAGACAGAGCGTGGTGGAGACAAAGAGAGACAGACACACACACAGACACAGAGAAGGAGAGACAGACACAGAGGGGGACAGAGAGAGCGCAACACAGAGAAAGACAAATATAGAGGGGGAGAGCGAGGGAGAGGCAGAGAGAGAGAGAGAGAGAGGAGGGAGAGACAGAGAGAGAGAAAGGCAGAGAGAGAGAGAGAGAGGAGAGAGAGAGAATGAGACAGAGAGACAGAGAGAAATAAAGAGAGACGGAGAGGGAGTAGCGTGTGGTGGCTGTGCAGGCACTGGCCAATCATAACCTACCTCATAAACACTGTGCTGGAAAATCTGATTCAACACAGCCACAGCTCAGAGTCTCAGATGCAAAAAACATACCTGTCAAACATGCACACATACGAAAAAAAGGACTGTTTTTCTATCACTATAAAAATGAATGTACTTATTTATTTGTGAAAAAAAAGAATCACTGGAGTTTACAGTAGCTCATTAGAAATCATAATGTACAGTTCCATTCATTCAGTTTTGCTACTTGACATGATCACACAAACGAAGCCAAGGATTGTTCAGGAGTACAATTCATCATAGTCATCAGTATACCCTTCGTAGAGAGGTATATTTAAACAGAACAGTGTGAAGAATCATCATTTAAAAATAAAAAGCGGGACAGAAAAAAATGTTCACTACTTTGGAACTTGTTTCTCAAAGAGTAAACAAAGAGGTTATCAACGCTCCGATGCTCAGCAGCACCCTGTCAGACCACCGTACAATCTGATCTGCACTAAAACAGAATTAAGAGAACAATCTACGTACCATAATCTTCATTGCAAACATTCGTTCACCTGGTATGTTCATACGTATAAATTAATAGCTACAATGCATATTCCCATTATTGGAAAAAAACATTTATATAAAAATACGTTTTAGGAAAATAAATAGTTTAATCTTAAGTGATAACGTCAGGCCTCAAGAGGCCTTGTTCCTTCATGTTATTGCACCAGTTTATCACAGTTTCTCCCAGCCTGGTAGGAAGAGATGAAGGAAAAAATGGTTTCCATGCTGATTAAAGTTCAAAGGTCTTGCAGATCACAGTCCGTTTTTGACACGCTCACAGACGCCAGCCTCATCGATGACCAGGGTAGGGTGGAACTCTCTGTTGTTCACAAGTTTCTCCAGTCCCTAGGAAACAAAATCAGCGCTCCGTTACTTTCTAACGTCTAGGATCAGTGTCCTCAATCTTTGAGTGTGGTGTTGATGGACACTATAGTCCCACAATGCTGTGTGAAACAGAAGAGGAGGAGCAACACTCAGCTGGAAACTTTAAAAAAAGAAAAAAAAAAAGAAAACCATAGTCAGAGATGTGAGAGATGCCTTATTGTGTGGTGAGTTAAAAACCTTTTTAGGTTTAAAAAAACAAAAACAACAACAAAAAAAAAGACTTGTGAGAGATGCTGCATTAAATCCATAGGGTCTTAGGTAAAACCTTTTTAGATATTTAGGTATCTAGTACATAGTATGTGCTTAATAATATGAGTACAGTAACCCCCCACATTCACGCAGCTCAGCAGTGGCAGTTTCAGTCCTTTGCAGATTTTTGAACCTCCCACCTCCAAGTACAGCCGACTGTGACGTCCGGGACTTGTGGAGCCACACAGCGGTTACCAAGGCAGTCAGCCACCTGAACGGAATGAACCTCCTCTGCTCCACTGCCTAAACATAAACAACTAGCGCGAAGATGAGGGTGCATGGCACACGTGGCCTAGACGTCACACAGTCAGCTGTACTTAGAGACAGGAGGTTTGAAATTAGCCAATGAGAGAACGTTATTTATTTCTTCTTGCTGATGACTGGCTGCTGTCCTGTGATGCTGCAGTCCAGAATTTCTCCCATGGAGCGTCTTGAGTGTTCTTGTGTTTTTCATTTTGTTTTTCCCTGTATTTTTATTGCTGTAAATTAATGTATTACTGTATTTACCTGCTTATACCAAAGAAAACGGAAGCGCATTCCAAAGAAAACCCCGGTGCCTGAACGACAGTACAGTCTATACAAGGGTAATATTGGTATTTACGTTCTAGCACTGCAGGAGTTCAGTGTAAACTGTACTGTATGAATATGGATTCATGAGTGTAATGAAATTAAAGTGTTTTGGAAGCATATTTGGG
>JBBPDH010000104.1:11775705-11799134 GCA_037974565.1 Clupeocharax schoutedeni
CTGAACTCAGAAAACACCTCAGAGTGTCTCTGTCAGCGTGTCTTCCTCGTTTCGACCGGTTAGTGGCGAGAAAGCACTTTGGATAATGTGCCGGGCCCTGCAGCCCCAAAGTCTGACATGACCGGTCCCCAGGACAAATAAGTTTGAGAAACGCTGGCCTAGACTATCTAGATTATACTGGGTTTATATAGTTAAGAAAGTTATATTTCCATTCTCCCTTAAAGTTACCCTTTCGGAGTAATGAGATATGTACAAGGACTATGACAATATATACGATGACGTATCAACAACCCGCTGAATGTATGAGCCTTCCCTTACCTCTCCTCCGTAGGACACGAGCGGAGAGATCTCACATTTGATTGGCAGGTCAGTCCCATCTTTTAGACTGTAGGGTAGAAGTTAAAATAGTTCACTCTCCACAGTATTCAATAGTGGATGAAGAATTGAAGGAAGAAACAGAAAAATCGAAAATCTAGGTATAATGTGCAGAAGAAGATTCCCTGGAGTCATCTGGAAAACCCATTCTAGTCATGGCAGAGTAAATAGTTGCAAACAAGAGTTGAAAGAGAGCAACAGCAGAACAATGATTTCACAACATCCAAATTATGCAAAATCCTGTCCCCAGCTGACACCGCAAACAGATGGGTTTTTTCTCCATTTGCTGTCAATAAGACGTTAAAAGATAATGAAGGAAAACTTGATTATGAGCAAGAAAGCACCAAGAAAACAATAATGAATGAATGAACAAATGTCAGCGCTGATAGCAAAGCAAGCAGTGCCCTGCACCCAGCATGCACCATTCTGCCATTACAGTCGGGGTAAGAATGGGACAAAGGTGACCAGGTGAAAACAGCAACCTTTACCCCTGTCAGGAGAGCGGGAACTCTCCCAGGAGCTGCATTCTCTATGGCCTACTAAATGGAGTAAGGGAAAAGCGAAAGGCCCATCACCATGCACTACATACAACAGCAGAAATAGTTACTTCTGGTTTCCATCAGGTGTGAGTGTCCCTGCTGGTCCGTGTCTAGAAATGTTACACAGGAAATAAAGTGTGAAAAAGGTGGACTGAGCTTCAAACACTTGGGACAAATGGTGAAATCGGAGTGAAGGGAAAAGCCGTTTGGAACATACATGGTTATTCTGAGGTGACATTAAACCTGGCTTGACCTCCCTTCAGCATAAACTTCTACAACTACTTGTTAAGACCAGAATGTCATGTTGTTTATGATGTAGCGCTGCACAGAACAGTGTGCAAACAGTGTATAAGGTAAAATGTTTGTAAGTCTCTATGTTTGTGTGTGAGTAAGAGAGAGAAAAAGGAGATACACTGTAATAAAAGAAAGAATAATGGGGTGAACTGGTAGAGAGAGGGAAATGGAAAGAAAAATGTAAGAGAGAGGAAAAAACCTAAGAAATAAAGAGAAAGCGTGAGAGAGAAAACACATGAGAGAGAGACAGACCGAGACAGAGCGAGAGAGTGAGGGTGAGAGAGAAAAAGAGAGAGATTAAGAGTGTAAGGGTAAGAGAGAGCGAGTGAGACAGAGTGAGAAGGAGAGCGCACAAGTGTGAAAGAGAAACAGTACACAAAAGAGAGGAGTGAAGAATAAAAATGAAACAGAAAGAGTTGGTTAATGTGTGCACAACATAATTTGGCTGTGTGTGTGTGTTCACACAGATGCATACAGCTCACCTCGGTATAGCAGGCACTCGGGTTCCATTTTCATCAATGAAATGTCCGCCTGCGTTGAGGATCCAGCGGTGGTGCAGAGACATGAGTGCATGCCGAGCAGTGGTGGGGTTATCCTTCCCATCCTGACTGTCTGCATTTTTCAGAGGAGAAAACTCATCCTCCCTCAGCACCTCATACACCACAAACATCCTGAAACACACACACACACACCACGCACACACGCACACACGCACACACACGCACGCACACGCACCTTGCATTTCACTCTTTTTCTTACTATTTACCCCTTTAGCACCAATACCCTCTTATAGCCATGCATTATACACTAGTTCCATTGGAACAAGTGGGTAATTCATAGTCCTGTGAAATATAAGCCATGGCTACATTGTGGAACTGGGTTCTAGTATCATCACAGGTGTGCTCCAGGTAGGTGTGAAAATGGAAATAGAACTAGTTAAAAAAATAGTGAAAAAAATAACAATAACACTGTCTATATTGCAACTTATTCTGTTATCATTCACTTGTATGTTGCGTAATGTGTATGTTATATACGCATATAAATGCTGTGATGCTGGCCTACAAATGGCAACTACAACTACTACAACTATGAGTTTGAGAAAGACATTACAAGATGTCCTTAAGAAATGAGACAGCAGGGAATGATCATGTACTGAAGGACATATTTTTCTTTGCCGTCTTTCTACTCCAAAATGCTACCTATGACCCATCCCAGTCTTTTATTTTCCAGAGGCTGGTTACAGGGGAACGGAAGAGAGGGGGAAAAAAAATCAGACACTAACTTGGCAAACTGAAAAATGTCGAAGACGAATTTTTCCATCTTAATTCCGTTGGGTTTGTTGGGTTCGATTAGCTGACCTTGCGTGTCCACATAGGGGATTTTCTTCTGTGCCACATGGTGCTGCAACTGCGGCTCATGCGTACTGACAAACAGAAAGGCAGGCAGGCAAAAAGAGAGAAGTAGGAGAGTGAAACGTGTTATTTCTATTAGAATATCATAAAAAAATACAATAGGAGACACAGATCTGGCGAAGCCATCATGTGTTTAAAAAGCCAGACACTGAAACTGCAGATGTTCCTCTCTTGACTTCACCTCATATTCTCTGTGCACATTAAAGGCTGTTCCATTCTGCTAGTATTTACAAGATGGCAAAGCTCCTTGGAGACAGCTCATACAAATAGCTTGTCCCGTTTCAAATGTTAATGAGATGATTATCTAGTAACAAAATACCCTGAACCCTAATCTAATTCAAAGTTGTAAAGGAGTAAATGAGATTTTCAAATGATTTCACTGAAAGACCATATAGTAATGACAGGTAGAAGAGTAACATAAATAAAACCATACTATACTAAGCATCCAGCCTCATGTAATGTGGTGAATGATGACTGACTCACTTGACAATGTCTTTGAGGAAGGAAAGGGAGAAGAAATGATTAGCAACATTGCCGGCATTAAACATTAGCCGACCGTCGGGACCCCGCCTCTCAGCCGTGGACAGGGTGATTTCGCTGTACTCAACCACCTGGTAACGCCCATCCACCTTACAGACCACGCCCACCGCCTCAGTCGGGTTGGTTTTCTCCACCACCTGTCAATGAAGTCACAGAAAGACTTGCTATGAATTTCTCATTTATACGTTTTGTAGCAAAGTATATAGAAAAAATATATATGTTTTAAAATCAACAAAATCTTACATTTGATTTATAAAGCATTAATCAGAATCAGATTTAGCCAGTCTTTTGTAGGCAGTTAGTTTTTAACAAGAGAATTGTAAAATACTAACTTTATTATATATACTACAAGTTAATAAATACTAACTTTATTATCTACTTATAAGAATTTTTACTCAAATCATAAACTGATTTTTTAAAAGCACATGAGAGCACCAAGTAGCCACTGTTTAGTTCTCAAATAAAAAGTAAACGAATATGTTTCCCATGTTTCCCATGCAAGACATTTTGCAATATTTCAGACTTGAGTGAAGACGACCACACTGGTTTTCTTCATGTCTGGTGTCTGCATTAAATTAAAGAAATGGCAGAAGGGGAAAAAAGCCTCCATCCATCTGCGAGTAACAAATTACAAAGTTCGAAGTTGATGATGGGTTAGGATGGGGGAGGAGGCAAAGAGCAAAAGCCACATTAACTGCATGCTTCACAATTTATGAGGGGTGGGTGGGTTCAACTTTTCTTACAATTGTGCCTCTGACACGAAGGGAGTGTTTAATTACAAGTGGAATCCAGGGCCTTGGAGTCATCTGCATTTTCAGCTCAACTGAGGAGCATCTGAATCTGCGCATATTACCAAAGCCAAATGTTTCCAGCCGTCATGAATTCTAAACTGAAGTCAGCAATAATGTCAACAACTATGTTTGCTGGGCAAGTCTGTTTGCTGGGCTACTGCAATAAAAACCCACACAAAGGGACTGAAAACGATGAACTCTTTGAACGCAGAATGATGGGACTCACTGGAGATTTCTATTTTTCCAGTCTGATCAGTCACTGCCAGATTTTGCCATCAATTCACTTTACTCCACTTATAGAAAAATCCACTGGAAACATTGGCAGGTTGAAGAGAACAGTTCCCTGTACATCTCACAGGGTAAAGGAGATGACTGACATTTTTAAACCAGTGGGGACATTTTCTCGCCCGCCTCTCTGCTCCAATAAAACCAATATACAAGAATGGCCTAGAAACAGCTGTGTGGACCACAAAAAAATAAAAGAGGGAATGTACTTCTTTCTCTTTAAGCCAAAGCTTTGCCAAGTGTCTTGAAACACTGTAAAATGATGTGACGACTTCACTTTCAAAAGTGAAGACCAAGGACAAATGCGGAGAGACATGGTTCAGGGGAATGTGCGTGGCTGGGAAAGATATTGAAACTAATGACTGCTAAGTATGTATAATCACATTGGTTCTGGCTAGAGCAGTCATGCAGAAGTTTTATTTCTACCTCACTGACACTAACTAAGAGAGACACTTCTTATCTTTATGAGCAATTAGAGAAACATTTTAATCACCTCAAAGAACCACAGTGTTCAAAACGCTGGAAGTCTAATCTCTGTTTTGTCATTTACCATGTAATAATGCAGATAATGGCCAATTTATGGAGCGCCTGAAGCTATCTATTACAGAGAGCCAAGATGTCTGGTACATGTCTGATTTTTGACATATCCAGGATGTCAGCACTGACGTAATTCTCCTTGGGATAAAAAAAGGTCAAGGACTTTGAAGGATTGGGAATTTACATTCGTTTGCGGGGTTCAATCTTGAGTTTCATGCTAAGTAGTAAAATATCTACTCTCTCAAGAAAACTTTTATTACTTAAACACTGCAGTACTGTAAGAAGAGAATAAATGTCAAATATATAAGATCCTCACATATTTGTGCCGGTTATAAAAGCACTGCAAAGCCATTAAGAGCCTAAGTTGAAACTATTTCAGTTTCCTATACAACCACAGCACCCTGTAAAGTAGTTTTCATTCAACAGCCTTGGAACACAAACTCACAAACTCACTGTTAACAACTGAAGGCTTACAACCACAAGCCACCTTATTAAAAAAATCAAAATCTGCTTGTTGTTGCACGGATCATGGATTTCTAGAAACAATTGAACTGTTCTCCAGTTGTACTGGTCAATAAACGTCATCAGTCTGCGGTGGAGTAAAGCAGAGCCGTTGGAGTGCCAGAAGAACAAAAGTGTTTTAAGTAACAGTTCAGGAATGAAAGAACCCTTATTTCAGTTCTTCTGGACTCTGAAAAAGAAATAAGTATTATAAGAGAGAAACTGCCCCACCTAGTGACTCTTGAAGGACAGTGTGGGTTTCTTTCCTGAAAATGGGCTTTACATTCAGGGACACCACATACAGATAAAAAAACATAACATTTATTACAGTAAACAAGAATAATGAAATATCAGTATAAGTTGAGTAAAAACAAAAGGGTAATGTTAATCAGAATTATGTGGTGTGATTCATTAAAAAAGTCACACTAAAGAGAAGAGAGGGGAAGATCATGCATCCTCCATCCTCTCAGCCCTTGTATAGACAATTAGTCTGAATACCAGCACTTGCTAAATGGCCCCAGCCGGCTAAAATGGTAAATAAATTCATTTATTTATACCTGTTTCTATGTACAACCATAACCTTATTCAGTCACATGTCTGACAAAAAAGGTCTGGTAATTTCTGTGGCCCATCCATTATACCTCACATTATACCACACAACTACACCATCCAGTAAACCCCTGCCATTAAGGAAAGCACCTTTAAGGACAAACAGAAGTGAAAAGAAGACAGCCTACAAACTATTTAATCTGTCTCACTCAAGGCAGAGACAAGGTGTTGGCCAGCACATGGACTGCACCCCAGATATGCCTTATCTTCAGGCTGTAAAAACAGTGCCTACCGCCTTAAATGCTGCCTGAGACCTTACAGAGTGCAAAAGTGTGAAGGGACTGTGGTTCAAATGGGCCAAACCTGGAAGCACACACACTAAAGAACTAGAGGGCCAGTGCCTTCTCTACAATCGAATAATTAACCTGATGTTTATTAAATATGCGAGAGAGGAAAGACGCAGGTCGATCCTGTTCATATAGTGTACCTGCCCCTCCCTCTTAAATCTGAAAGGGTTAAGCTAATCATGGCGCTCCCAGGATCAGTGCAGCACTATGACATAGTCTGACATTTTCAAATGCCTCCTGAAAGACTTTTCAAATCTAGTCTTACTCTATACTAGCCTTACTCTACTTTATAATAACCCACCATCCCCAGGAACCTCATGAGCTCTCCTCTGGAAGTGAATAATGGAAATCAGTCACATGGCTCGCACCTTAGCAAGCACAGGTTTTACTTGCCCCTGCTACTTAAACAGGTTTCCGTAGCCCTCGCAAAATTTGCCCACGCCCTAACCACTAGGCTACCATCTGCCCCAGAATGTAATTAGGAACACCTGCATCCTCCTCGCGTGACCCAACTTACCAAACCCATACACTTACAACCACTTACAACAAGGTATACGATTCCTGTTCAGATCCAGTATGAGCAGAACCGTCCCAATCCCTATCCTCTCCAACAAACAAATAATGAAACGAACAGATCCAGATAGCTTTCATTAAAACAGGATAAGAACTTAGCCATAGAAACAATGTTAACACCCACTGATCTAACTTCACCAGCGCTCAAGTGCTTCTACCCGTTCCTTTACCCTCAATACATACTGGCATAGCCGTTTGTTTGGTTCATTAAGGCATGATCGCTCCTATCCCCTTCCTCTCATTTTATCAAGCTCCAACAATGATTAAAATCATGTTCTTTTGACTGCTGTTGGTGCTGCACCAGAGCATGAATCTAGGAAGCTAGGTGCGGTCGGACCCTCCGCATTAGAGGGAGGACAATGTCATCTGTCTTTTCACCAGTTTCTATTCATTAATCCATCTTAACTATACCTTTTACCTGCAGTAACTTTGATGTGGAAGCTAAAAACGACCCCCACACAACTACTCAGATTTTAATTGCCTGTGTAAATATGCATCTGTTTATTACACTGCACATTTTCTGTCCTGTATTTGCCCATCATATTTACTGTTCTGCAATTTTGCACACACTTTCGTTGCTAGAATATAGTACCTGTCAAAATACTGTATTCATCCCGACTTTAGCTATTGTTGATTGCACTGAATGTTTGCACTTTACACTTTCTGTTGTCTTGTATTGTTGCACTTGTGTTTCTTGCACACGTTTATGTCCTGTCTGTACTTGTGGTCTTGGGCTCTTCAGTTCTGTTCTTGTGTTGCACCGTGGTCCAGCAGGCATGACATCTAATTTCACTGTGTACTGAGTGAGTATGGTCATAATGACAATAAAATCTACTAAACCTGACTTTGAAGTCATTCAATATTTTACACAGCATCCACACTAACAAGGCTATAACTTGCCAGTACAAAACACAGCCGAGACCTTAAACAACACATTCACAGTAGCATGGGATTGGTTATTTAATTCATTCAACAACTCATTTAACAATATCCTTCTAGTCGTGCACACAGCACTGCCCTGTAAAAAGAAGAAATACTTACAAATCAGGAGCCCACCTCACCTATAACTTAACCCGGTCACACTAAATAATCTATACCCTAAATCATTTATGATCCCGGATTAGCCATACATTCCACTCACCATGGTCATTTGGGAAGGCATTATCAAGAGAGACCATGCGTGGATATTGAAGTAAATACGAATGGTGAAAATAATGAAATACACAAACAAACGTAAAAACAAAAGTGTAATGTTTATCAGGATTCCATAGTGTAATGCATAAAAAACCAAACAAAAAACAGCCCTTTTGTAGCCCTTGTGGGCAATTAGGCTGACTACAAGCAACAGCCAACAGGTCCCACCCTGTGAATCAGAAGACAACAAGGAAAACGATCAAGGCCCCAACACCACCACAGACAGGGCTGTAACTGTGGTTCTATGGTTTGTAATTGAAAACATATCTTCAGAACAACTGGCGTATAACTGGATTATGAAAACACATTTTTTTGACCAAGACAAATTTGGTTGTGCAAGAGATCTAGCCATGGTCCAAACCAGGGATTTCTTTTCATGGTTTTCCACAAAAATCTACTCTCAAAAAAGCAACATTTTAAATAATGTTGCAAAAAATCTTTTTTATGGCTGTTGTCTTTATGACTGTCGCCTAATTGGATCCAGTTACAAAGATGTTTCAGTCAACACTCTTGGTGCTCAAAAGGGTCATGGTGTAGGCTAATAAGAATGATCACTATGTCAATCATCTAATTACAGGTCAGTGTTATTTTTTGCAGTCTGCCTACAGTAAAAAAAAAAGTATTCGAATAAAAACCCATGCTCATGTCATATCAGGAAGCTCTTCACCCTTGACCTTGAAGACAGGTGTGGAAGTGTGAAATCACTTTATGAAAAGACTAAAATCTATGCAATACGACGTCCACTGTGAACTTATCCTTTGTGGAAATGTCTGAATTTATTCATTAATTTACATGTTATTTTCTATTCACTGACTGAACTAGAAGACATGCTTTGTGAAGACTTGATATGGGCACTGACCTTCGCACCACAGTCGGCTCCTTTACACACACAAAAACCAATAAAGGCAGGGTCTGCCACTTTCACCAAGATGTTATCCACACAGTACACGTGGATGTAGGCGATTCCTCTCCTCTCCATGTCCTCCACAATCTTATTTGCTCCCAGCGCTCTGTAAAGGCCTCCATTGCCATCTGAGTAAAATGAAAAGGTTCTTGGTTACACAGTGCCTCACAATGTGCAATCATTTAAATCCCTATAGTCTTTCATGTGTGCACACCTGTAAATGAAAAGTATACACAAAGAGTTTACTTTCAAGGTGAGTGGAACAGTTTGTAGGGAATTAAGCTTAATACATCTACTGTCTGTAAACTGGTCTGCTGAAAATACAGCAAGAGGCACTTACTATGTTAGAGTAAACATGGACATTGACAAGGTACAATATATCCAAAACTATATAAAAAAAATGTCCAAGAATGGTGTAATACATCACTCTAAGTACAAAGTGTACTCTCATGGTGTTTCATTCACAAACCTAAACTAATAACGGCAAAAACAAAATAGAAAATAGACATCACTGTATATTTGTGATGTTTCACACAATGTTCACATAAGAAGTAAGTAAATGCTTGCTGATTGGTGCGGGTAGTCTGAACTTCAAACTACAAGCACCTATCAGAATCCCACCTTATATCATACACTCATTTATGCAACGTCATTAGAGCCCGACCGATAAAGGATTTTGAAGGCCAATACCGATACAAACATTTGTTGGTTTTAAAATCCGATATTCCGATATATCAGCCGATATAGATATATATATATATTTTTTTACATTTCAGAAATGCACAACAAAACATTAACAGATTTCCCTAACATTAGTTATTGAACACACTTCGCCGGTTATCTCACTCGCGGATAACTGGTTCTCTCTGCCCGACTCTGGCTGGTTCAGCAGGTTGCAGGATGTGTGGCACATTATACACAAGTGTTGCCAAAAGGGATGGTGTAGAGTGCCCTCTGGTGGACAAACTATACAATGCCAACACTCATGGCATGGCTGAAGGGTGTTTCGTCCGTTTTTATTTTATTTTTGCAATATTCATTTATCGGCCATTAGAAATGCCGGTACCGATAGTTTGGAAAATAGTTTGGAAAATCGGCTGATAATATCGGCCTGCCGATATATCGGTCGGGCTCTAAACGTCATTATGCAAAGTCGTTTCTTGTGTATGTAACTGAATTGTGGGATGAATGTATTGTTGCACCTCTAGTGATGACCCAGCAGAGCTTGATGTTTACCCCACCCTGATATATCCATATGAATTTAATTTGTTTAATTAGGTGGATTACATCATTGAACAGAACTTCTGCAGTACAGTTTGACAATGTAATCTAAATCCTCTTGACTTGAAACGCTAAATAAACTTTACCTGGTGCCATGGCTAGTTTGCCTTTTCTTTCAAGTATAATCTTCCCATCATGGTCCAGGGCTGGTAGCATGCCTTGCTGGAAGAATATGACATTCTCTTTTTTAAGGCCAAAGTACTTGTGATCTGAGAAGAAATCCTTGGTGGACTCCATTGTTCTGCCACTAGTCATGATGTACCTACCATGAAACCAAACACAGACACATTAAGATTCCTTCTAAGAATACATATGCAACTATACGCCAGTGTGTGGGTGGTTTAAATGGCATTCTTTGAATTACTTTACCACAAAGATTTTCCACCATATCCTACTAATGAATTATAACTAAAAGAAAGGAATGCACAGATGATGACTATGCAATGTTTAGCATAAATCATTTCCTCATTTCAAGCAAATCTGAATTGCTAATAAATAACATGGAGTTTCTGAGGAACGGGTTACATTTGATCTACTTCCTTGTGGGAATCATCTCAAGAAGAACGATGCGATAAGACTGTAAAGACATATCTTGTGATAAGGATGAGCAGAGCTGACTAGCAATCATTTGGTAAAGTTGGCACGCACTTCTGCACACAACTTTGCTCTCGCATCAGTCCAATTTTAGATCACCTGCTCTGATTCAAAATCTCACTGATGGGGAGCGTTAAGAATATTATTATAAGGAAGAATTAACTTCATTAATAATAAACACATTTGATTTATATGGCAAATAGCAAATTTGGCAATCGCACCAATATATTAAATTAGCGTGTGTCATTAAAATACCTGGTCTCTGAAAGATTGTGTTTTTCTCCCTACACCAAAATCTGCCACCAGCCAACAGATGTGGTTTGTCAAAACTACAAAAACAATGCAGTATTCTTTTTCTACTATTAATACTTTTTTATAAATAAAAATAATTTCAGATTCCCTTATTTTAGTTTTTTATTTAGTTTTCGCTGTATCACACCTTCACCTTCATGCTTAGGCGGTTTAAGTTGTTCTTAATGTTTGTCTCACCATGGAATACAGCATTGGGCTCCATGCTGCTGCTCAGCGAGCTGCTCCAGTTTCAGGATGCGTTCAGCCTGGATCTGAAAGAGGGTTTTGTGGGATGGCAGGCCTACGTTGTACATGCCTTTGGGATATGGCACTCCTAGCCGGGTTCCCTGACCGCCGGCTAGCAGCAGAACTGCTACCTTGTTCTCAGAAATACCCTGCAGGCCTGTACAGAAGAATGAGAAGTTAGGCCATTAAAAACATCAGTTCAAGAACATTGTTTCTGCTACAAGTTGATAATAAATAACCAGTGGAGAAGACAAGTCACTGGGATTATGTCAATGAAAAGTTCTAGACAGAGGCAGTATGATATGGCTGTAAGGAGAACCAGGGCTGAGCAATTAATCGACTGCTAGGCACAGCTGAGGTACCCTGAGCAAGGTACCGTCCCCACACACTGCTCCCGGGCGCCGTGTTCATGGCTGCCCCTTGCTTCACTTGGTGAATGGGTTAAATGCAGAGGGTGAATTTTGTGCTGTTCACACTGTGTGCAGTGGTGTGTTCACGTATGACCGAATGATCACTTTCACTTCAAATCGGCATTCAGAACCTATAATCAATCAAATTTTTCCAGGTCGATTATTTTGATTACTTTCCCTTTAAAAACACTACCGTGTGTGGAGTCACACCGCTTCGTTATGTTACGCTATTCCGCCGACGTGTCGAGCATGGAGAGCTTAAACATTGAGACAACTGAGCAACTTGTCAGTGAACTGAGGGCAAAAAATTTAAAATAAATAAATAATCATTCATTAATCGCAATCGAGTTAAAATGTTCAATTAATCGAGATTTTGATTTTAGGCCAAATTGCCCAGCCCTAAGGAGAACCACACAACATAAGTTTGTCATGTCATATCTACTACGTTTTTGTTTGTTTTTAATATTTTCCAACAAATCTTAAGACTATAAATGTAATATGTTAGTTCCTTATAAAGGTACTAGCAAGTAAAATGTACATGAATCTATAAGCTACCATAAGCTATACAATATACAAATGTATAAACTCACACATATAAAACACTAATATTCAAGAGGTCCACTCAACTTAGATGTTATTAATGAAGAATAACAGGCCAAATAATAATAATAATGAAGATGTCTATAGAGAGACATCTTAAGCCAGAAGGATGAAGACTTCTAATTCACTGAAATCATAAACCATTACGGAAGGAAATAAACCTTAAACCATATATTCCTGAACTTTAGGAACATATAAGTTGACACGCCTTGTGTCAACTTATATGGCACATTATTATCTTACATAAACTGCTGTTAAGTTTATCACCACCTAGTTTTACTCAACCTCAAGCACGAAGCATAGCCTTCCCTGTCTTTTAAGGACACACAGACAACTATTTTTTGGGGGGAAATTTTTGGGGAAATTAAATCTCGAATCCTTTGCTAAACTTTGGATGTCTTCCTAAAACATGCGGTGATTAAGGCTTGACACACTGTTAAATGACCTCATAAACGCACACACAGGACCCACTTACGTCAGTACTAAAAAGAACCAGATGTCTCCGGCCCCCATTGTGAGTCCAAACCCAAGGATGGGCTGCTGGGACATAACCCAGGGAAAGATTCAACTCTGGCAACACTTTTGTTTCAGAAATCTTTTACTGACTTTCGTTCCACTATTTCAAAGTTGTCAGCCCCCTCAACTTATTGAGGAGAGGCTCTTGGCTGAAGCCAGTTATGAGGAACATACTAGTTTGGTTAGACATTGATTGTGAAATAGCACTAAACATGAGCTGGTAGCTTGCATTACACTCATACAAAATGATTAAACTTTACTATGAGCAATAACATGCCCTTGGGAGTTCTTGTCTTGTCCACAAGCACATGACATGACATGATTCTGAAATACCATATCAGTTAACATTAAAAAGCCTGATATGATCCAACCTTTCTCCTCCCAGTGTTTGAGGGAGTCTCGGTCTCTGGTTACACTGCCCAGAACCTCCTGTGGCACAGGCTCCATTCTGGCATCCACCTTTTCTTGTTTGCCCTGGCAAGAGGTCGCCATGGCATTCTTAAAAAAGCAGTTGATCTCTTTAAAGTCCATGTTCTTCAGCTCAGAGGACAGGTCAGCTTGCTCCTCGGGGCTGAGCTGGTCCCAGAACTGCAAAAGGTGGGACTGGCCAGCCTCTGCCAGTTTCTGTGCCAGTTCTTCAAGTTCCATGCTTGCAAGGTATGATCTAGGAGAAATATAGAGGAAAGATAAAATAACTGATCGAGATGCCGTATGTTTAGGTGTCTTTTGCACTCATTAGTGAACCTCCAGGATGAGTTTCATTCAGCAAGATTATGACAACTCTCACAGAAACCTAGCGCTGATTATTCTGACTGATGATGACTACCAGAAGACCCTATCAAGTATATAAGCAGGGGGATCTCCTTGATTACATTTAGATCTTTTTCCCTACATTCTCACTACATGCATGTCTTAAAGCCTGGTGGTAGCCTATTCGTCCAGTACTATTATGGTATGTCTCCACTGAACCCAGTTAGTATATTTCAGCACCCTACATGAACCAAATGACTGTTCTGATTCTAGTCTGAAATCACAATTTAGATAGTAACCCATTGATAAAGATACTAATAAACTGGTAGTAGATTAGGTTTGCCGGGCTCTCTCGGCAGAGGGGTATCTCACAGCACACAGATCTAGTAGCTAAACTAGTAGCTTGATAATAATATTCTTACCTTCAGCGTAGTTGTCAGCCTCCTTCTTTTTCCTCTTCACTGAAACACACTCACTACACACTCACTGTAAATCCGCCTCCTGTTTCCGTCATTTGACGTGGCACCGTAAGCATGTGGGAACGCCCTGGCACCGTTTCAGTAGGGTCCGCTCCATTACACACAACTGCTTTCTATTTAAAAACCTTCCTAGCTGCAGCTTCCACCGCGCAAGCGCGCAACTGACCACTAGCTAGCCATCCTACTAAGTACACAAGTATACAGATTTGTTCTTACCCAAAGAATCATCTAATGGCGCGTGTAACAATGATATCCCTCGCAATATGTTTATTTTTTCTCCCTAAGCTTTCGAAAATTATTGTAGTTAGGATATTTGAGTGCTAGAATGTGTAAAAAAAGCTAGAATGTGTATTGTGGTGTTACAGATAATTCACTTTAGCTTGTAAAGGCGATCGTTTGAGCAGTCTGTACTTCTCAATTCTATAGATAGTGATAATTACTGCATAATGAATACCACTTCAAGGACCCGCCTAAACTTTCAGAATTAGGGGGGAAAAGACAAGAGTGGTTTCGTGTGAAATGCTGCATTACAGGAAATGCTGTATTTCTGAATTTCTTTACAACCATGGGTGAAAAATGGCACATCATATTTATTTATTTCTAATCCAAAATGACAAATGAATCTATCTTATATGTAAAGCTGGCAATGGTAAATGGCGATACATCTAGTAAATTAGTAAATTAATGAATAAATAAACATAAATAATTAAAAATATTCATGCCTACGACATGCCTTAAAATGTGCAGAACACATGTTTTTCTAAAACAATTGTGGAAAACAAAAGTGACAAAATAAAACTAAAATAACTTTTGCTGTTTATATGCACATTTCTACCGTTGTATATTTCTATTATTCCTGTTATAATATTTACGGCGCTTACCCGTGGCCATACATAAACTAAATAAACAAACCGACTGGAGGGGAAGTTGTTTTCTCCTGTCTGTGACTTCATTTCCTGTGTAATGGCCACCAAAACAAAGTCTGGGCTGAATTTCACAGCCAATGAGAACATGTTTATTCTGCAGCTCTCAGTCCAGTATTAACTCCAGAACTGCTCTCAGGTTCTGGGTGTGTTTTGCAGTGCTGGACCCTGGACATGTCGTGAGGAAAGGGGCTGAATGCTGACCGGACAGGGGTGTTTAACTCTGATTAGTTGTTTTGTCTGACTCTGAACCGTTAT
The DNA here is from genome assembly GCA_037974565.1 of Clupeocharax schoutedeni. NCBI lineage: Eukaryota > Metazoa > Chordata > Actinopteri > Characiformes > Alestidae > Clupeocharax > Clupeocharax schoutedeni. The sequence goes on from JBBPDH010000104.1 coordinate 11,790,895, forward strand.
CTTCTCTAGTGTCAGTACAATAGTGCTTTCTCTCTGCTTTTAATCTTCCAAATGAAAGAAGCCGTTTCCACATTCACCTATCGAGCTGCTGGTGGTGTAGTCGAACCGGTTCAGATGCAGTAAGAGGTCTTGTCTCTCCTCCTGGGAGCTCAAATGACACTCTAGCCGCCCCGTGATGGCCTCTGGTTCCGGATCTAGCCCCTCTCGCCCCACGACGGTCCCTCCCGTAACTTCGGCGCCGGACGGAGAAATGAAGCCGGTCCTCTTCGAGATCTTTGGGGAGATGTGGAAGGTCCAGGCCCGTCTGGGTCAGGGGGGCTCGGCCTCGGTGTACCGGGTCAGCTCGGGCAGAGCCAACTCTGCCGCCGTGAAGGAGTTCCAAGCGGACCCACAGGGTGGAGATTACGGGTTTCTGAAGGAAAGAACCGTGCTGGAAGACATCCAGGGCCATAAAAACATCGGTAGGTTGAAGGTCGTTTTCATTTTGATTGTGACTTTGGGCAGTGCAGAAGTATCTTTCATAATATTGTATTATGTCTATGTGTACACAGTTGACCATGATCACCGTTATTTCGTTTCTCTGTATACTTGTATGTGGTTGAGATTACAAAGTTTACTTTGAATTTATTTAGACAAACTCATTTTCCAGGCTGTTACACACTTACTCAAGAAGTGTCATAATTAGCTGAGGAATTGGATCAGTTACGTTATATAGGCAAAAGGATTGGGAGGCCTGGCCGTTACACCAACAGGGATTTTAAGTGTAGTTCATTCTAATACAGAACGTTTAATATGGTATTGGTCCGCTTTTTCAATTATAACAGCTTTCACTGTTCTTGGAAGGCTTTTTGAGACCATTCATTCATTCTGTTGAGCATTTATGAGGTCAGGCATTGATGTTGGATGAGAAGGCATGGCTCGTACTCTCCATTCCAGTTCATACCAAAGGTGCTGAATGGGGATGTGGACAGGGTCAGTCAGGTTTTTCTGCAACAAACTCATCCAACCATGTTTTTTATGGAATTTGCTGTGTGCACTGGGGCACAGTCATGCTGGAATAAAAAAGGGCCTTCCCCAAACAAACCAGAAGTTGGTAACATGCCGTTGTTCAAAATATAGGTATGCTGAACCATTAAGATTGCCCTTCACTGGAAGTAAAAGGCATAGCCTAATCCCTGAAAAACAGGTGTGTCATAGTCATTTTGTTCATAGTGCATGCAAGGCAGGAAAACTATTCACAGTAGGTGGTCCCCAAGAACACTGTAGAGAACCATAGGTCTACCATACGCACTCCAGCTAATGAAATGTTCGTTAATTGGTTAACTAATTAAAGCAGTTGTGTCAGAGCAGGTAAAACATCAAATTATGCAGACCAGATGTAGTCCACCTTGCTAATACATTCCTATGCAAGATATGTGTTGTCCACTGATAGAAGGTTCATTTATGCATGTTGTTTTTGTTATTTGTTCTGTGTTGACCCTGACTGGTTTGTTTAGCTTCATTATTTTGCTCTTCATCTATAGTGACCCTCTATGGAGTATTTACCCACCATAACCCACAAGGCATAGCCACACGCTGCTTGCTACTGGAACTTCTGGACTTGAGTGTATCGGAATTGTTGGTCAGAGCAACCAACCAGGGTCACTCTATGTGGCTGATTCAGCACTGTGCCCGTGACGTCTTGGAGGCTTTGTGTTTTCTACATCGAGAGGGCTATGTGCACGCTGACCTTAAGCCCCGTAACATCCTCTGGAGCCCGGATGATGAGTGCTTTAAGCTCATAGATTTCGGACTCAGCTTCAAAGAAGGACATCAGGTGAGAGGCTGATTGTGAACGTTGCAGTTGTTAGAATTAAAGGTATAACGTGAAAGATTGGTTTTGAATGCATGCAGTTTTTCTTTGTTTCTAAAAGTGTACCACTAACCCTTGTCTTAACTTGGCTGCTCATGGCTTTTTCATGGTGATTTGGTTTGCTGTTTGTAGGATGTGAAGTACATACAGACAGATGGATACCGGGCTCCTGAGGCAGAGCTGCAGAACTCGCTCGCCAAGGCAGGGCTAGAGGGAGACTCAGGCTGCACAACTGCTGTGGATCTGTGGAGCTTGGGCATCATTCTGCTGGAAATGTTCTCAGGAATCAAACTGAAAGAAACTGTGAAGTCTCAGGAATGGAAGGTAGGGATAGTTTCTTTTTGTTTGTTATGCATCCCTGTGACTGAAGCTTTACATGAAGGTTACAGCAAATATTAGGCTTTCACCATCATATACAGTTATGGTCAGAATTATTGGCCCCCCCTAAAGAAATCACACAATCCTTAATATATCATTAATAAACTGTTAATATTTGTATTGCTTCCAAAAGAAGAAAGACAAAATCTGAGTTTGATTAATAAATTTTACTTACGTGCTGAAATTTACGTGCTGAAACCACACATGAACATTCAATTAACTGTCGCACCACACCTGAGTAATCAGCAATGAACTTTACATAAGGAACTCTGGTAAACAGGGCCAGTGGCACTTAAACTACTCTGACACTTTTGACAAGAAGCAATTTCATCATGCCAAAAAAAAGAAAAGAAATTAGTCTGGACCTTAGAGAGAGGATAGTAGATGTGCATTGTGATAGTGAAGGCTACACTGCCATTTCCAAATGTTTCAGTGTCTATAATAGCAGTATGATGCACCATTGCAAAGCACCAGGAGACAAAATCTGTTGCAAACGAACCTTGGCATGGCCGAAAGCGCAAATCTTCAAAAACTTTGGAGAGAAATGTAATCAGAGATTTCAACAAGGATCCCCGGATCTCTGCCAAAGTGATTGTTGCTGAGCTGTCCTCTTCTGGAGTTGATGTGTCAAGAATGACAGTTGTGAGAGTTCATCATTGTCACCGTCCAAGAAAACTCCATTGCTGAAACAATGCCACATCATGAACATTTGTAACATGGTAATGAGTTTTTGAAGTCTGTTCTTTGGTCTGTTGAGACTAAACCCGAGGTGTTTGGGCACAGGGATGTTGCTTTTGTTTGGAGAAGGAAGGGAGAGGCCACTGTTAAACATGGTGGAGGGAGCATGTGTTTGTGGGGCTGTTGTGCTGCCTCAGGCACTGGAAACCTTGTTTGTGTTCATTGAAAAAGAGCAGTATGTTGACATTTTGAGGAATCATTTAAAGAAATCTGTAGCAAGTCTCACTTTAGGTTGCTGCTGCGTGTTTTAGGAAGATATTTTCGAAGGGCACCAAATCATGATCCTGGAGTGGCCCTCACAGAGCTCTGATCTCAATCCCATGGAGAATCTGGGGCGGGTGCTGAAGATCAATGTCCATGCTCGAAACCTCACAGCATGGACATTGACATTTGCCATGAGAGAGTGGGCTCTACAGAGAGAGGTAGTGGTCAGTTGTAAGACAGAGAGGCCACACAATTGACCATTAAATGTCAGTGGGGCTGATCATTTTGACCGTGTCATTTTTCAGTTTTCTTGTTAAACTTCAGGACATCAGTAAACTTTCAGGAGATTTTGTCTTTGCTGTTTTGACAGCAATACAAGTATGAACAGTTTCTGTCATGGTCATTTCCATGAAATATTAAGGACTGTGTGTGATTTGTTTAGGGAGGCTAATTCTGACCATAACTGTACCTTTATATCATTAATAATGTTTATTAATGAGGTCTATTACAACCATGGGATTTTACCCACTGATAAATGATTAGCTACCTTACTTCCTAGCTACCATTACCTATTAGTAGTTTGCATTGACATTAATAAAAATCTGCCATTACCTGCGTGCAAAACTAAATTTTTTTGAGACCGTGAACATTTTGGCCAAAAATTCTTTGCAAGCATAATCTACCAACAACATCAATTTAGCTACCTAATAAATAAACAAGTGTTACTCTGTGCTGCCCTCAGACATTAGACATTTGTTGCTTTTTAAGATTCATGTCCAAATTAATGCAGTTTCTGAACCTTCAATCTGCTTGTTGCAATGTGGTGTGATGAATTCCACATTCCACAATGCCCCATATTTATCATTCACAACATGTTAGTTTCTGGATTGGCATTTTGATTTCCTGCTATTCCAGCCATCTGCTTCCAGCCATACTAGGTCTTTTGGTATTCCTCTGTGGAACTGCACTGACAATTTGTAAAATGTTTTGGCATTATTGAAGTAAATAATATGTACAGACGACTGAATATGTGCTCTGAATAAAACGCCTAGATGTTTTTAAGGTTGTGTGTCATTGCATGCTTGTTATGAATCGAGATGAGAGCTTCTGTGTTAACACTATAATGTGCTATTTGTCTGCAGGACAACTGTGCTGCAATTGTAGACCACATCTTTTCGAGCAATTCTGTGGTCTACCCTGCCATCCCTGTCTATCATCTGAGAGATCTTATTAAAAGGTAGACACAAAAACCTGATAAACTGTCTGTTTACTCTGTTGGTTTTTGTATGAGCAACATTCTTATCTTTTTGCCCTCAGCATGCTTCATAACAACCCTAGTCACAGGAGCAGAGCTGAAGCTGCACTGAGCAGTCCCTTCTTCAGTATTCCTTTTGGTATGACGTTTTGAAGTAAGACTTCTATTGCAGTTAATGCCTACACTTGCGGTTGTGTGAACGAGAAAATGATTATGTTCTCAGCACCTCACATTGAAGACCTGGTCCTGCTCCCCACACCTGTCCTTAGACTGCTCAACGTAATTGATGACTGTCATTTACACAATGATGACGAGTATGAAGGTAAGTGCTTCTGTGAGCTGTTTTGTTAAGCCTCGGAGATCAAGGTAACGCTGACAGCAGATATTATTTAATCTGCCTGCATATTTTAGCAGTCACTAGTGTATGAGATTTGTTTTCTGATAGTAGCTTTTGCCTGTATGATTTTACAACAGTATTAGTGATAAATGAGTTTCTCAAATAGACTGTCCATAAAAATAGCAAACCTTTTCCCCGCAGAAATTATTGAGGACATGAGGGAAGAATGCCAGAAATATGGCTCAGTCATATCCTTGTTGATTCCGAAAGAAAATCCTGGCAAAGGCCAGGTAAGGGCTTTTCTGATACACACATCTCTCAGATCATCTTAACATTGCACTCGCTACTTTGTGGCAAGTCTAATTTGCCTTCGCCTTGCACTTTTTTGATACTTTGATCATTTAGTTAAGTGAAGTAATGGGTCCCCTATCTGCCTGCAGGTCTTTGTAGAGTATGCAAATGCTGGAGACTCCAAAGAAGCCCAGAGGCTGCTGACAGGCCGGACTTTTGATGGCAAGTTTGTGGTGGCCACCTTCTACCCACTAAGTGCCTATAAGAGAGGTTATCTGTATCAAACCGTGCAGTAAGGGGAAATGTGCACATAACTACATGCATTCATACAATCTATTCCATAGTGGCAGATGCTTAGCAGCTGTGAAGCCCAAACTGTGTTTACCTAGATAATCTTCTGTACTACATGAAACTTTACATTTAGAAAAATGTATAGCATTATAAACAGCACATAGACATTTGTAGGGTGAAGACCAGCGCTTGATTCCATCTCTTCCATACTTTAAAGGTTACCAGGTGGCTTGCTTGCATCATGCAATAATAACTTACTATAATGTGCTTTCTCAAGTCGTAAAAGATCACAAAGTCCAAATAAGCAGCTGTTACCAGTTTTTCTATACTACTTGCATATATGCTTTCATGTGGTGTGAAAGAGTATAGACAATAGTTTACATGTTCTATTAAGTATGTTGGTTTGCTGCTCGAGTCTTTCAAAAATATTGATCACTTTATACCACGTTTACTCAGTCCTATATATTGATTGCTTACAATTAAGGTTTTCCAGTCAGCACATATTTATAAATTACTGGTACAAACACACTGCCTTGCTTGCACTGTGGTTACATATCGTCTAAAGAGCTTTGAAACTGTAGATAGAAAACAGACTCTGAGCACAAATAACTTTTGAAAGGTAGTTTTATTCATTTCCTTTTGTTGAATTTTTCAATGTTTACTTGGGGTTTGATCACTTTTGTCGAATGCAGAGACTGCAGTGTCTATTAACTATTTCTTTAATCTTCCCATTCATAACTTTCTGCAGAATTTGATTTCCCAGTGTGCTATATCACTTTGATTTGTTCTGAAATGTGTGCAGCACAACCCAATGTGGTATAGAAATTTGGAGTCAGTTTTCCAGACCCAGATCAAGCCTGTATCTAGACTAAATACTTAAAAGATGAAACACCATTGGCACTGCAGTTTTGTCCATGGTTAGATGAAATGAAATGGCTCCATACTGTCTTCTTTCTGTTTCTTTTAATATTTCAGTTTTTGGTAATTGAGACTGTGTGATATCTGCTGTTGTGAAAGATGGAGAGATAGTTAAGCTCAACTTTTGTGTTGATTACACGGCAACTGTGAATAGCCTACTACCTTAACTCATGGATTTATTATGCTGTCTTTATAAAAGCTTGTCAGTTTTGCGCTCTTATTATGAGGCATTCTGCTGTATTTATAACCAAGTTTCTCAACAGAAACATTTGTTTTAACCACCTTAATACCTTAGATGTCTATTTATCAGTTCTCAGTTTGAATACACTCTTCAACAAAAATGCAAAAAAGGTTTCTTTGAGCATTCCCATAGACAAACTGTGTGTTTCCTAATGAACCTTTAAATATGATAAGATATTTAATGTAAAGCATCTTTATCAGTCTAAGGGTTCTTCCAAGAATCTTACTTTATGTGAAAGTTCTTTAAAGTTTTCACATTTCTTCTTTAGGTAACCAAGAGTATTTCTTCTATGGCGTCACAAAAAGAACCCTTTTTGGCACTTTTATTTACAGGTGTGTAGGCTGCTTTACAAAAATTAAAGGGGACATATTATGCAAAACTCACTTTAGTTATAATAGGCCTATGGGCTACCAAACATGACGTTCATGAAATTATTTTCACAAAATCACTCTCGCATAAAAAGATATCACCAGCTTTATTCTTCACAGTTTTGGTCCCTTTCAAAAGCATGACCTCTTGGACCTTTTGGTACAGAGGCAAGTGTCCTACCACTAGGCCACCACCACCTTAAGTATTTAAGGTGGAAAGGAAAATTTGAATAAGGAGCTAACTACGAGTTGCGGTGGGGAAAGCAGTCAGACACTTCAAACTCCACAGTTTAATTGGTCTCCAGGAGACCTTTCCAATGAACCCTCATTTGAAAGACACAACGCATTTTTTGCTGTACGTGGATGCTCTTGGAACATTTCTGTACTTTCAAATTATGACTTTTGTGTTTCTATCGTTAAGTGGGAACTAGCTTGTTTGTTTTGTTTCATTTTTTTTTGCATGTGTCAAACAAGCAGAGTAAGTGGTGGGTGGAGCCCGGAAAGGGACCTAAACTGTGAAGAATAAAACTGATGAGATCTCTTTATATGAAAACAAGTGAGTTTTGCATAATATGTCCCCTTTAAAGCTTGTGGATAAGCTGTGGTGGTTGCCGTACCTGGAATTGTCATGGTACTTGAATTAGCATCAACAATAAGTATGATAAGTAGTCTGTAAGTACAAGGCTAACAGTGTAAGTCGAGTGGAAGTGAGCATTGCAAACTAGAAATGTTGTATGTCGAGATCGTTGTAGCTCGAGGGCCCCCTGTATTTACCTGACATACCAGATATTTAAACCGTGTGTGGCTCTTATGCAATGGAGTACAAAACTATTTTGGTGCACAATGGAGTGGGCAGAAAAGTTTTATTAGGAAATGTACTCACATTGCCTTTGAAAGTATATTACATATGTGTGGTAGTAATAGAGTGTTACAAATTACTGATTGTGACTTTTTTGCTGTGTGGTAACTGTGATAGTTTGCATGCAGGTTTTGAATTTTAGACGCTCCTCTAAAGCTCTCTGATCAGTAAGCATATGCAGTTGAATTTAATTGAGGTGAGTTTACAGTCGCTTTCTGATTGAGATGAGCTTTTTGTCCCCCTCTAGTCTTCCGAGCCTTTGATGATCTTTAGCCACCATTTAAAATGCGAAGTCGTTCTTTCCTCTTCCTTTTTTAAGTACAGAAAAGTGTACAACACTGAGTAAAGAAATAGTTTAAAGACAGTTATTCTGGATGTAGAGCTTTTGAGATTGTAGAAGTTTAGGTTTAGCACATTACTGCTAATCTAAGCAGCTGAAAGGACGTTTGCCGCTTTTTTAAGCTTATGTGGAAGTGTGTGGATATCTGTGGGCATTGGATGCCAGTGC
>JBBPDH010000104.1:11807699-11823181 GCA_037974565.1 Clupeocharax schoutedeni
ACAGCGAGACCAAGACAAGACCGAGGGATCCGAGACCAAGACAAGACCAAGACAAAAGACCGTCGAGACTGTGACAATACCAAGACCACGTAAAAGTGGTCTCGAGACCAAGACCGGTCTCGAGACATCCAACTCTAAGTTGCATAAGGTCTAACAAAGTCTAAAAGCTTACCAAGTTTATCAAGGTCGAATGACTCGCTCTTGGCCCTACAGAGCATAAGCAAGTAGGTGTGCAAGGACTCAGCAGTGGTTTATAGCCCAAAATACTTAAGGTTATAATCTTAATCAGAGGTGATCGTTGCGTTTACAGCTTTCTGATCAACATGGTGAACATGGTAAAATGCATTTGTTTATTCATTGTTACTAAGATGCATTATATTTATCATTACATATATGAAAGTACGTACTCCTGTTGCAGTACATGCAGAGGCTTCACATTGCACAAATATTCCCAAAGGTTTAATGTAAGGACCCTTAAAGTTTCATTAATCTGTATGTTGTCAAGGTTACCAAAGTAAGACCACAGGGGTTTGGACATCATTTGGGACTGGGATTAATAAAGCTTGCACAAGTGCCATGCTGGAGGCCAAATAAGAAGAAAGAGAGTCCTTAATGGCTTTTGGTTTTAACTTTCTGTCTCCTGTGCGTCTGATCATGGGCTTCCACATTCTGCAACAAATGCAGAAAAAGAAAGTCAAGCAGATTTTACTGTCTTTCTACTATATACACAGTACATAGTAAAAATGAAACCAAGTTCCTCCAAGGACCATGGTGCAACACAAGTGCAAAACAGGACAGAACAAGAGCAACACAAGACAGGACAAGACAATGTATAGTGCAAATGACAGTGACTACAGTACTGTAGTTTTGCAGCAGAGAGTGCAAATGTGCAAGAGAATGCAGGACATCAATAAATTAGAACGTGCAATTTAGAACAGCAATAAATATGACTGTGGTTTGTAGCTGCATTAAAAACCATGACAGAGAGCGTCAGGTGTGTGATATGAAAAGAGTATTTTATCTGGTTATTAAAGTCTGAGTTTTCCAAGGGGGCATGAGTGAGGTAGGGGAAGGTGGGTGATTGTGGTGTGTGTGTGTGTATATGTGGTTTTGTAGGAAATCCTACAAAACAGCAGCAGCAGGCACATAGAAGCAATATTGTGACCAGGAGTTGCAACAGGCTGACACTGACCTCCTCCTCTAGTTCGCACCTTAACATACTTGTTCTGTAGCTTTCAGATACTTCCTCATGGATAGCAGCCTGTCATTGAAAACTGAAACCACGGAAAGTCTGAGTTGATATACCACTGAAAAACATGCTGTCTTTGCGAGCTTCAAAGATTTTGTGACTTCACTGATTATCCAAAAATTATGCAAGATTCTTCTGTACAACATCAGTCTGACGAGACCCTTTCTCAATATTACTACTTAGGTCAATATTACTTTTTCATTACTTAATATGAAAATTACTTAATTACTTAATTATTACTGATTTGCTAATAAGTGCAATAACTTACTCCAAACCATAATTTGTGCCATTAGTCTTTCACTCATCTGTGTTTCTCACATATAATATTTCTGTAAATTAGGGTGTTTCGTTTCACAATTCTTTTTTATTGGGTAGGGGGTACTGCTTACTGCAAGCAGTACCATTCGAGATGGCATTTTATTTTGAGTCATTCTCATGTTTACCGCAGAGTTATGAATCAATAAGCGCTTCCACATCCGCTTCTTTTGCATTCAATCTGTACACAGGCTGCCGCTGAACCAATTCTTCAGCTACCATTGTCCAAAGCTAAAAACAGGCTCTGCCCAGCTGGCCAAAATCACACAGAAACTCGCTCAAAACACGACAAAACTCTTGCAAACTCACCGGTAGTTTTGTCACAACCAGCCAACTTATAGACACTTAAAAAGCAAATTTCCTTTTACGTACATTAGAAGACATTTAGCTCAGACACACGCGTGTCTCTGTGTGTCTTTGCAGTCATAGTATAAGCAATTTCCTTCGGGATCAATAAAGTTTTCAGATTCAGGGATTCTGCTCAGGTGCATCCGAAGGCTTCACTATTGCAACTGTTGCACAATTCGGCCTTTGCAGCTAATCCAGGATGCAGCTGCACAATGTCTTTAATCATCCAGAGTTCACTCATGTCACTCACCTCTGTGTTCCCTCCACTGGTGTCTGGTAGCTGCCTCAATTCAATTCAAATTCTTGTTTACAATAGACAAGCCTCCTGGTGCACAGTGATAACGGTCAAATCCTGCACCGAAAATACCAAAAGAGCACACTATAGCACATACCTTTAAACTCATCTCTCTGTTTTAATGACCATGAACCTTTTAATAGTTATAATAAAAATGTAAGCTGTGTGTGTTGTGTAGCTATGAATTTTGTAGCACCTTTCTTAGCTTGAGTGCATCTTTAGGCCTGTTGTACTTGCTCATAGATGTTTTCCTAGTAGATTACAAAACACCTCTGTAAGTTACCCTAGATAAAAGCACCTGCTAAATGCAAATCTAAAAGAACTACAACTACAGCTTTTGTTGTCTTTCATCCCCACAGAGGCATGCTGGAACATAAGTATGAGGCATTGGTGAATATTTATCAGCAGTGCAGCATACTGCTGCATGGTCATCCCGTTCCTCCAAAATCCTATCCTGAATTACGAGCAGGGACTCTGAAAAGATTGCTAGAGAATTGCTGGGGGTCTTATTGAGGTCTATGGGAAGATAGACTGAGAATGACGCTGCATAAACACACTGCTCATGTCTCCACAACAGCTGCTTTTCTGACGAGAACCACGCTTCTGGGTTTTGACCCATTCATCAGAAAACCTCAGGGTGTTTTGAGTCCGACAACAGTGTGAAATGGAAGTGCCGAGTGTCAATCCATGTGATAAAATCGAAACAGACAAAAACAAAGTGCTCTGTGACGAGGACAATGTGAAGAAGAATAGCAGCCCTTCCTATGCTCTGATCCACAGGAGTACCCGGTCAGGGAGAGTGGTGAGGCGCCGTTTCCACCAGGCATTTCCCGAGGAAAGATACAGAGGTCAATTAGAACTGTCCTAATAGATTTTGTAAGAGGATTCGTAAGTAAGTCGTAAGTTGAGAAAATGAGACATAGCTGCCGTCCGATCATAACCCTCATGTTTATGAAAGAGAGGGAAGTTAGCTTTCATGGAGACACATGCCGCTGCTCTTCTGATCATAGGAGAAGGAGAATGACACAAATTATACAGAACACTGGAATGCGAACCAAATGGAGCGGCATCTCAAATGCACAGAAATTCGTTATCTCGCTCTCTCGGAAAAGATGACTAACGATGTGCTCACCGTCTTTTCCAATGTATGACGTGAAACCCAATAAGGACTTAACCCCCTTAACTACTTTTTCCTTTTTAAAGAGTTTCGCTGTTCTGGAGAGCAGAACACTTTTATCTGCACCGCACTTCCTGAGTGCATGGGATATTCATCACAGCTTACCTAGATAGCAACACCCAGGAGATATGTAGTTTGGAATGAGCGTTGTTTCAGTTTCAGTCTGAATAGCACAGAAATACAAAATCAAAAAAAGCACAGAAATACAAAATCAATTTTTCATTTGTAGTGTATCCCTTAACACCTGTGTGCACTTCAGTATGCAAAAAGTATTTCCATTGAAGTGAAAGCTGTCTATGTTAGAGTAGGACAGAGAAGAATATGCACACATCTCACTCTCCCCAGCCAGAAGTTTCAGTCTGTACAGTAGTGTAGTGTTGAATTTGCATACCCTCCCATAATGCTCACACCACATGCCACAGGATATAAGATACGCAGCACTAGCGACTGTTGTTTGGTCTGAATGCTTAATGGTGACACGTCCTTCAGAGGGACGGCTCATATTAATCTGTTATAGATCACTAATTTTAATTGGTTACAGAACATTATAAATAATCACTATGGCAGTGGCTCAGATGGACCAAAAACATTGTTCAGAGGAAACAATGTTCTCACAGTGTCGTGTCAGCAACATTCTCTACAGCTTATGAAGAAACACACAGGACCACCATCACTGTTCCCTCCGAGCAGGTGGAAGAAGGAACGTTCAGCTTGTGGTTAAGATTAAAAAAAATTATTTTGGGAAAAGCGCAAAAGGACCTAATCAGCCACAATCATTTCAAATGCATATTTGAACCGTAACTAAAGGTAGAGCATTTGAAAATATGTCATTTGAAATAGAATATAATAGGAATGTTAGACAGTAATCATATACTGGAGAGCAGCAAAAGGTCAGTTGTAAAGGAAGAAATGTCAGTCAATGCATTCTGTGGAAGCCTACTCCGGTTTCCTCCCACCACCAAAAACATGCGTGCTTTGGGGAATAGGTGAATTGAGCACTCTAAATTGCCCATAGATGTGAATGTGAGTATGATTGGTTGTCTGTCTCTATATGTGGCCCTGCGATGTGCTGGCGACTGTCCAGGGTGTACCCCGCCTTCGCCCGTTGCAGCTGGGATAGGCTCCAGCCCCCCCCGAACCTGAATGCAGGAATAAGGGGTAGATAATGGATGGATGGATGGACTTAGTATGTCAAAAGATATATGTATATATACACACACACACACACACTACCAGTCAAATGGTAATGATGAAGGAACATGTAATTATGTAGTTAAACAAACCAGAACATTTTTGTAATAAGCTAATGACGGACTGTTTTTTTTTACTTAGTTAAGTGGTTCTTGCCGTAATGTGGAGTAGAACCGAAGTGGAACTACAGATGCTCGCAAACACATTAAGAGAGCAAGAAATTCCACTAATGAACTCTTGAAGAAGAACACCTGTTAATTAAATACCATTCCAGGTTGATCCCTCATGAGTCTGTCTGAAAAAAATGCCAAGAGTGAGCAAAGCTGTCATCAGAGCCACAGGTGATGTTTTCAATATTTGTCTACAATGTAGTCAGTATAAAAAAATCTTAGAATGAGAATTTATTGATTTCTTCTTGATAAATTTTTATTATCTTCAAATGTGTAATAAAGAGTACTTAGAATGCAATTCTGATAGTTAAACAATCGGTTTGTGTATTTTGGCAAAACTTTAAAGATACCAAATCCTTATTTTCACATAGTAAGTCATTCTTTCCAGACACTTTTGTCAGATTTTCTTTCTCAGTTTGCCCTGCTTTGTAAATAGACGTGTTTCCTGCAGTTTTGATTACTACAGTCTCCAGGACAGGGGTTGTAGATAAACTTCTCATCTCTCCCTTTTCTTGACTGTGCAGGAGGAAAACTCTCCCTCATAAATCTGTCCAGTCTAAACAGGATGTCTGGTTGGCAGTGATTAATAGGACGCAAGCTGCCATGGTCGCTGTGCATGAGGGAGAGACACAGTAAAACACAGGATATGCCTGAAATAAGCTGAGTGTCTGCCAGTTACCTAAGAGAGCTGAGCAAGACCAATGTTAGGCTGACTTCAGTTCTATCAAAATGCATTAAAAAAAATCACTAGTGCTATTATAGTATGCCATTCTCTTACTGCAGGCATATTAGAGCTTAATGAGTGTCTTAAAGACAGAATTGTCTGGAAATGCTGAGACACAATTTTTCCAAACATTCAGGCTTCATTACAGATGATTTTCTACAGCCTGTGCTTTTACTGCTCTCTAGATCCACATTTAGTTCTGCAACAGCCGCCCTCCATTTAAAGCTCTCGTTAAGAACCTCTGTGTTAAGTTCTCCCAAACCTGCATTAATTACAAACAGTTCTTCTCATCACTGGATTTTCTGCTCTTGCTTTCCATTATACAGTGTTTCTGTGTTGCAGGGCTGAGCTAGTTCAACCCAAATGCATTACAACTGACTGGTTACATGCTAAGTTTCTAACAGACTATAAGGTCCTACATACGCAAATTAAACCATCATTTACGAGTGCTAATAAGTAACGAAATTGAAGAGTAGATGTTTTGAAAATATTTTGAAAAATATTTAAGTACCTTCTGTGTGGGCTTATTCTAATTCGAAAATCAACAAAATGTCATTATTTGGATGCAACTGTACATGAGTGAGTGGTAATGTGTCTCCACAAGTCTAAAACCCTCTACACACTGTAAAAAAAAAACTTTTAGTAAGCAAACTGGCTTCTAAATAATTTTCACATACATTTGAACTAGTTCTAGTAACTTATTAGCTCTCCTTTCCATAGTGCATCCCAGTCAAAAAACTGGACACACATAGCTGAATGTAACTTTCCTAATAGTAGAAAGACATTTTGAAACCTTTTGATTACTTTGATTTAATACATATGAGAAAAAAATACATGTGATTTTATAGCAATTCATGTTTTTGTTGCTGCAAACAATAGCTGAGCAAAAACTCAACTATTTCTAGCCTGTTGGTGTGAGGGTCCTGGTCAGTGGCACCATAGCCACTGCTTTTTGGTTTGGGTTTTTGGGTGGTTATGTTCTGTTTTCAGTGTATTCATTGCCTGCTCCTCATGTGATTGTGTCTTGTGCTTAGCGTCCACCTGTTTCGTGTTTGTGTCACATGTTCCTAAGTTGCCACCTGTTCCCTGTTCCCACCCCATTAGGTTCTGTATTTATGCCATTGTGTTTGTCACCCTCTGGGTCTGCGTTTCGTCTTATGGAGCATCATTCGGAGCTGTAGTGTGAGAAACCCCATCTCTGTTTGGCCTGTGCACGGTTTTCCTTTCAGCCCTCGCGCTCCTTTGTTTTTGTTCTGGTTCGAAATAAACAGCCCTGCATGGAGTTTCGTTGTTCGGCTTGTTTGCCCCATGGTAGCTCCCAGTCCCGGGGGATTAGCCCCCGCCACCGTGACAGTTGGAGAAGCAGCCCATGTATTTTCATGAAGCTGCTTGAGAGAAAGCCAAGGGGGGATACTTGAAAGAATTATTTGATGTCTTCAGGGTTATTTACAATGTGAATAAGTTATTGCTCACTAGTATAGCCTTAAATGATCCTGTGTGTCAAGATACTGTATGTGATGGATGTGTTTCAACTGGGTCTGACTGTTTGAAATGACAATACGGTTTCAAAACCTTTCTGAATGAATTTATCACTGGATGCCTCCAGCGATGACTGGGTAACTCAACCTGACAAACAGAAGAAAAAGTGAAAAAACACATGAAACAGACTTGTTTTTAAAGAGCTTTATGCTGTGTGACCATGCTTGAAAGAGTGATTGTGAAATGAAAATGAGTATTTTTAAACATTTATGAGTATTGTCACAGCCGCCTGTTTCAAAGTGAAAGTCAATTCAAGTGTTGCATTCCTCAGAAAGTGTCTGATGCAGTATCAAGACGTTTCTGTGGATTGAGATGACAAGACATACGAGACAGGTGCACCCAGAAAGCACAGATTCTGGCAGACAAGCCCAGAACTCTTCACACATCCCGGAACACATTTAGTAACACACAGAGTATCTCTTAAAAAAAGCATTTAATACAAAATCTTGAACACTTTCAGTCCTCTTACAACATTTCAGTGCGCTCACAAAACCTTCATAAACCAGAGTCTTTCCTTCAGCATTTCATCCTTCATTTCAGAGCACGGTGAAAATGATTAGACCACTCAGAACTATGTAAATCACTATTAAAAAGAAGAATTCTTTGTGTATAAGTTCCCATAATTTCATTACAGCTTAGTATAAAAAAATCATCTTCAAAACTATGACTAAAATAGAAATCTCATTGATTTTTTTTCCTCACCAAATATACATAGAAATAATTAAGGCATCATAAAACTTTCCATAAAAACACTTCACATTTTATGACCCGATACTACAGCCCTTAGTACAGCCATTATCTACTGATGATAATTCCGTCCCTGACAACTCCATCAACTCCAAGCCCTTATTGTAACTTAATAATAAAAAAAGCCATATATGCCAAAAAAAAAACCCTGAAATGTATGAAGTGTATGACAAGATACTTATGTTTAATTTACATTTATAGAACAGTTCCATCATCATGATATACTTAAAATCACACTCATGAGTACATGAGTGTGTAATGCTTTTCATCAAGCTTGCACTCAGCTGACATTCTGTTTACCCACATTTTACTTGCTGCAATTGCTCAACTCCTCTTCATTTACAGAAACCTGATAAAGCGAAATGTACTCAGTGTATCCTGATAATGTAATGACTAATTATTCCATCTCTCCTAAACAGTGGTTGCTATTTTTTGGTTAGGCACAGCATAGTGTGCATTATAATGTCCTACATGTCGGGACTTTAGATGCTGTTTTTAGTCTGTTTTGAAAAAAAGATTTGTCTGACACTGAAAACATCTCTTCAGAGGGTCAGGGGAAGTCAGAGGCTACCATCACACATGGAGGGTCAGCGGTGATTTGTGTTATGACATTCCGCAGATTCTGCTACCTTTCCGCTGGCAGACGCCTCATTAGTGCCATTCCACAGACCTGCCATCACTTTGACGATCATTGGCATGACAAACCCGCAGCCAGTGTAAGACCCTATGAGCTGTCATGCAGTTCCGACCGCCTCTAAAACCTGCTCTGAGCTTTCTTGTCCAGCACTGACAACCTAGCGTGTCATTCTGTCCCACTTTATTTTTCATCCTGGATCGTCAAAGGAACCAGGCTTGCTACTGGACCCTGCTTTGGTAATACATTACATGTTTTTTTCCCCTAATAGACAGGACTATAGTGACATTATAAATACATAATGCATACAGATTATTATAAATTAGTTTGAGTACATGTACATATTTTGTAGTGGTATATTGATCAGGTTACTCAAGATTTTTCATAGTGAAGACATCAACAAAGGCTCTTCTGTTCTTCCGGAATTCGGCCCCTACATTCCTAATCTGTCCTTCTCATTCCTCCAGCATGTTCTGCCTGTCTGCAAAAGCATAGGTCCCTGTCAAATTAAATAGTCAAAACACAAAACAGAGCACTACCATCAGCTATTTCAGCCAGGTTTTGCAGACTTGTCGTTTTGATGGAAGCAAACTGAAATGACTTTGGAGTGAAACAAGGCATTGCAAAACATAAAAAGCTGCCCGTGCATAATAAAGGGTGCAGGAACCGCTTTAGAGGTATTACAGCATGTTAAATGTACTCACTTTGGTTTCTAATGATGAGCATGCCATTATAATCTATTAGTACAAAACACATAAAACTAATCCAATCTCTGAAAAGACTAAAATCTCTGAAAGGAACAGAAAATGATTAAAATATCTAAAATTAGTGTTTTTTTTTCCTCTTAAGAAATTAGAACCTTAAAAATATAATCAGACTATATCTGTGGTCATATGCTATAAAATCAGGCATAATAAATGCATTATAGTGCACCTCATAGAAAATACACCGCTGTTCACAGAAAGATTACAAGAACATAGCCGCTTCGCTTGGTTCCCCCAAGGCATGCAGCCTGTAAAATCAGTGACCATCAGCCCTAATCAAACGAAGAGCGCTCATAGGTGAGCCTTTCAGAACATCTGGGGCAAAGACCGGGATGCTTGAGAATGCCATCCTGACTCTGCCTTCCAGCAATACAAGGGAGCACTACTCAAATGAAAGCAGGTCTGGGTGTGGTTCCTCATTCTCCATGCTGGAACTTCTCTTGAAGTTTTTGTAGTCTACCGAACCGTTCTCCTGGAGCTCCCCCTCGCTCAGGCTGAGGCGACATCCCCCTTTCCCTGGACACGGTGTGGAGGCCATTCTTATCTCCACGGTGGTCAGTTTTTGCTTGAGCTCCAGGTTGTCTTTGTGGATGAGGTCAGGAACAGTGCCGAGCAGCTGAGACTGGTCTTCATTTGACAGCTGCCCAGCATCCACATCAATGCGTTGCACTTTCACCTCTGATCTACTCTCATCCTTTATCTGCGACTCCAAAGGGGCGCAAGACCCTGATGGTTTCTGGGTCTCTGGACCAGGCTCTTCAGGGCAGGCCTGGGGTTGCTTCTGGGCTTTGACTGTGGAGATTTGGCGACTCTTATCTGGGGAGGATAGAAGGGAGGAGTCAGAGACTTCTGGGGAGGCTACCACAGGGTCAGAGGATATCATCATATCCTGAGTTGTCTTCAAAGCCCGAGGAAGGCGCTTCTTGCTGGTTGGGGGTGGCGGGTCAAGACGAGGGAATGAATCCAAGGAAATGTGACTGAGAAAACAACAGAAGAAACATTGTAGATGAACACACTGAACTAATTTTCTTACTTTCATTGCTGAAAGAAAGGCTGCACCCAAACAACTGCTCTGAAATTACAAGGCGGGACTAAACCTTTATTCAGGAGCACTGCCCACAGAGAACGCAAGATATCCTCATAAGTTTTCTTGTGCATATACATGTGTTTGTTTGAGGCGTTTTTGCTGTAGGCCCAGTATGAAAATCGCCTACCCCTCCATATTACATCCATCCATGGTTAATGGTTGGCTATTTTGCATGTCAGTCAATGGTTCTTTGTCACGTTGAGACAACAGCACAAGATTTCTCCCTGCTTTGTGAGTTTGTATGTTTTGCTGCTTCGTTGCTGAGCTCTTGCTGTTCTTTTACCTTTCTATTTCTGAATGATAACATTTACAGTTGATGGGACACTTGTATGAACTGTCTTGTAGCAAAGGCGGCACCTTGTTTAAAGTGTTATGTTTAAAGTAGAGGTCTTAAATATGACCCAGTCTACAGCCAGTGTTTGTCTATGGAAACTGCCTGGCTATGTGCTTGATTATATACACCAGTTAACAAAGAGTATGCCTATTCTCCCGACCTCAGTAATTACCTTTGGCTGTATGGTGTATATTCAGGTATCGTATCTTGACATAAAATGATAGCTGAATGACTAATTTCCCATTTTTGGATAACTGGAAGGCTGGAGGAAAAGTTCTGACCTGCATGTAGAGCACTACTAGGGACCCTGTCTTTTGTAATAGAGGATAATGAGCTGAAAATACAAGCTGGAGCTGAATCATAGTATTGGCTAAACCATTATTCAAGCATAGATTGATTTAAATGAAAAACTAACCAACAATTTCAGGGTCTCTTAAAATATCACTATAATAATTACCTTTTTAGAGGTTGTGATGAGTTCTATTATTCTAAATACAACATTGCATTTTTGCGCTTATGACTTGAGGTTTTAGTCATGGCCTCATCTGGATATAAATGTCATGAACCAGCTTGCTGCTAGTATGGTCAATTTCTCATGTGTAATTGGTATGCATAGACACATACAATAACTATACTTGGAAACCTATGAGCTTATGAGATCCCATTCGTTCAACGTTCTAATTAAAAATCACTATGCACATTAACAAGCAGACATTGAGCACACACATGATAGATGCATCCTCATTGGACAGCATGCATATATAGTTGCTTGCCTGCCAATTAAGTCAAGATCGTCAACATTTGCAAGCCAGACAGAAAACCCTACCACACACACCCACACACTCTCATGTGGGGCATTTATAATGACAGCAAGACACTGTTTCACTCAGAGATATTGCAAACGCCTGCCTAAAAAAAACTGACTGAGAGGCTTTTTCCACTCAAAGAGATGTCAATCACATCCCCAGTGATGCAAGACTTGCTCACATCACACGTTCCGCATTCCTGCTTTCGCATTTACTCCACAAACAGATGATGTGATGCACCAGTAAGAAATAAAACTAGGCAAAATGAATGACCCTCTATGGGACACTACCAGGCCGAACAACATAGCATTGCAGATCTCTGTCTGTGCTACTGTGTAACACAGCTGATCTCCAAAGTAACCAGTGGGTAAAAGAGATTAAAGTGACAAAGCAAAACACAGCAGCAGTCTCCACAATACCAATATGCAGAGATGAAAGTTGAGAATACACCATAAGCTTCAGAAAGTCCTTATTCTTATTTGCTACTGACTTATTCATTCACTGTATCTGGGGCTGGGGGGAGAGATTGTCATAAATGTTTAAGCCTCACATTTTTGGGTTTGAATTACACATTATATATCAACATTTCAAGACGCTGCTATTCTTATAATGTGTTATTATGTGCATCACAAACATGAAATTTTAGCTGACTAATTAGGCTTGATGTGGTCAAATGAGTGGCTCTTTAGCTCTTACTTCCTAGCTGTGATTACTTAGTTAACACAATGTTGTGCAAACATGAACACATGTGTAATTACAGTGAATCGTATATAGTTAACTATAGCACGAACATAGCTTACACATTTCTGATATGTTGCACTAGCTACTTAGCTAACAAATAAACATTACTTGCTGCAACTCTCTGAACAGGATGTTTCTCTGTGAATGTGTTTTTTGGTTCGTCTTTGATATGTATTCACCAACCAAATGCACCTAATTCACATTCTGTTTAGCAAAGTGTGAATTAGGTGAAATAGTGGAAATAACTGCAATCATCTCAAAAAAGTGCAACCAGGCCTTTTGGAAAGACAGACCCAATGATCACAAAAGTTCATGTTCAGATTATGATTGTTTTCCCAAGTCATTCTGAGCAAGGCTGAATTGGGCTAGCCCGCCCGCACCACAGCAGAGCTCCGGTGCTATAATTTTATGTAAATGTATACAGTATACAGTCTTTGTGAAATCCATTTATCTATTTGAAGTGATAAACCACTCTGACAGACACCCCCTAGCCCTGTGCCTTATCTTCCTGCTTCCTGCTGTTTCTCTGAGTTTCAGCTTACTACATAAGGTTCATTATGGCTCAAGAAAGCCTAGATTACTGTTGTTGTTTTCCTTTGTTGAAACATTTCATCTGGAGTCAATCTCAAAGCAGTCTGATGCAAGTCTCTAGCATAGTTTGCAAAGTCAGATAAAACTGTCACTACAGTGGTTACTAAATCAAACATGTGCTCATAAAGTTTACCTATTTCATGTGAATGGATTTCTAATTAGTTAGATAACCAACTTATGTAATTGTTCTGTTCCTTCTTTTGTCACTCAGTTGTTGCAAAATGCACTCAAAGACACACCTGCAAAAAGTAAGATAAAGATATAAATAGGAATAAAACACTAAAAGCCACTTACATGCCAGTTAAACAACTGGTCTCAAGTGTGTGTGAGCATTATTACCTGTTAGCAGTTGTACCATGGCCCATTTCAGCCAAGCTGGCCCATACTGCCTCTACGTTCTTGTTAACCTCTGTGACCCCGACGTCCCCCAGGCTGCTGGGATCTTTTCGGCGCAGCAGGTCATTGACCTTGGCTCCCACAGCTTTGCCTAGGTTCTTCAGATGCTGGCTGCTGCTGCCGCTCTTTTGTCCTGCTGGGCTGGAGGAGACACTGCCGAGTCTCAAGCTTTGCTTCGGCTGCTCAGCGGCGTTGGAATTCTCAAACATGCTTTGGTCAACTGTGGACAGAAAACAGGGGACACAGTTCAACAAATGTTCTGTTTCAAAAAGTGCTAAAATAATACAATGAATCTGTAACATCTGCTAGTTATCCAGAAAAGGCATTCAAAGCAGAAGAAGCATATCTACAGGCTTTAAAGGGTCGCTACTTTGAATGATAATGGGAAGAAATAATTATATCAAGCATGAAAAAGGAAATTCCACAAGTGGCAGTCATACAAATGCTATGATACGATGAACTCTACTTTTTTGAACACAGCAAAATTAAAAAAAGCACCAAAACATGCAAAACAAATGTCACAAAAATGCCCAACCACAATGATACTGTGAACATGTAATGAACAGATGATACAGATGTCTTCTGATATATTCTTACCTCTGCGTTATTTCTCAGAAAGCATTTGAGTGAGACATAGAGGACATGTCTTAAAAAATTGCCAATACAAATGAAATGCTGAAATATTTTCAACCATGCATTCACAATGCACACAAAGCACTTACCCATATAGAACAAGGTCATTCACAATGAACAACTGTTACCAGGCGCCTGGCCATATAACGGAGGCGGAAAATAAAAGAAAACAAATGTGCCTAATGTCACTGTGAATAGCTGAAGAAAACAAACCTGACATCCTATTTCGACTACAATTCAACACGTTAGGAGCCATTTAGGAAGCCAAGCAGCACATATTAGTATGGCTCTAGTATACACATAGCACATTTTCAGCTTGTTATCCTGAATGGCTTTCTGTGAATTTGCTGAAGGATGAAAAAAGGAGCTGTATTGCCATTATTTTAACTCAGTCTATGACCAATAACAAAACGTTAAAATGTTTTGATGCCATTTTGTCAGCAGGAATGCACACTAGTACCACAGCCCAGTAGGCTATGCAGATAATTGACAACTGAGTCACTGAATTGCTGGAGAAATATTTGGATAGGTAGATGACTTTGTATCATAAAAAGCCTCAGAATGAATCTTTTCCTAACGGCAAACAATCCTTATAATTCGTAGTGCTGGAGAAATTAAATGTTATCTTCCCAGCCCTGTTATAATTGATGAGAATAAAATGGACAGAAAGCAGGTTTAACATATAAAATAAATCAGGCTAACAGAAATGTTTCAAGCTGCCAACCACAAATGTGAAATCAGGAAACTGAGCGTTCAACAACAACAACCAATCACAATGTTGCAAAGACTGTACTTTGCTTGCAATTCTGATGCATTGGGATTTAGATCAATAATATAAGCCTGGGTCCACCACACCACAACAATACACAACAACACATAAGCCAGGCTCTATGGACTCCTTCATGTAGCCTGTCATGATGTCTTGCTAAAGAACTGTTCTGAATTTTGTCTTAATTTCATGGTACTTGGTACATGGCAGTTAATTTCATGGTACTTTTGTCTGTTTTATTAATTTGGTGTTTTTGGCAAGTTAAAGAAATACCATTTCATAATGCTATGCAGGGCATAATGGTTTACGCTCTAGGATCTGAGGATAACTTGTTTTTCTATAACAAATGAGATAAAATGTGAATGCCCTGCAGTGACAAGTAGCTTTGGTTTTATAATGGATTTGATTGCATTAATGTTTAACTGCAGCTGTGTTACTGTGTTAAAGGGAACACTGCTGTTAAAAATGATAGTTTTGTTGCAGTTTTGTTAAAATAAAAGTGTGCAACACACAAATTTTGACCTCAATCATTGAATGTTGCATCTAGCATCGCATAATGTGATTATTTGCAGAAAACCATGTTTTTCATTTCCCCAGTATTAATTAACATATAATAAATGTCCACTTCTTGAACCTTTTAAGCAGACCCTCATACCAAAAATGCAGTATTTTTTTAATAGTACTGAATAACTTCAATACTACTGTCACGGGGCACGCTGTTACGCTGTGCCCCGGAGCTACCTGGAAACACTGCAGACCAGAACCAGGGATCCATACTCAGAGGGATTTATTTCACAAAACAAAACAGAGGCACGTGGGCCAAAACAAAACCGAAACCAGGCTGACAAAGACTCACAGGCGCTCTAAAGCGATGGACAGATCACGAGAACTGAAAAGACACAAGCTTAAATACACAGACACTGATCAAACAGAAGCACAGACAGCTGGACCAGGGATGACGGGACCCAATGG
>JBBPDH010000104.1:11880449-11905593 GCA_037974565.1 Clupeocharax schoutedeni
TCAGTTCATTTTTACAGCTCACAGTAAGTCATACTGCGTCCTAAACCACGCCCACTAGTCTGATCACCTTAATGAAGAGCTGGGTGTGGTTTGAGGGGCTCCAGGGGTTTTGTGATGACTCGGGTGATTATTCGATTATTCAGTTATTTATTAATGTCTATAGTGCCGCAGAACTTATGCACCATTTATTATTATATTTTTTGTTATTATATCTCTGTCTGCACAGACGGAGTCGCTTTTAATCTCATTGTACACGTGTTTAGTGACAATAAAGGCATTCTATTCTATTCTAGCTCTGGTGCGGGACTCCAGAGGCTGAATCTCAGCTGATCTGGGGTCAGTGGCGCCGTGTGTACATTAGATTTGCTGCAGCATTAAGTCTATTTCTGTAGCATGAGGTCCTGCATGGCTTGGCTGGTGCAGATGTAAGTGTCCTTGCATTAAAGCTGAGGTTCGTCTCTGTTATCTTTCGTTCCAAATCCGTTCTGCTTGAGAACGGAGCCAAAACAGCATGAAACTGTGTCACTGTCCGGGCCGACGCTCCCCACTGTATAGGGGCTTTGTTGCACAACCCAGTGTGTATGTACAGCCTGTCATGTGTCTGGCATATTTGCTCTTAGTCTTGTGATGTTTATGGGACTTTGGATCGCAGAACAAAAACAAACAAAGAAACAACAGCCGTATTTTTAGCACCAGCACTGCTCCTGGAACTTTTGTGCCAATATGGTCGTTAAGGAAATGCCTGCAGGGGCGCCGGCGGCAGCCTGCGGTCTCATACCGGCACTTCTGGACTCGTTTTTAACTGAAGTACCCAAATCGCGTCTGTGAGCGGAGGAGGAGTTTTATTAGGACTGGAATTATGAAGCTGCAGTTTTCAGGAAAGAAATGAAACTAATTTTTTCCAGGAAAATAGTTCGTATTCAGGCCTGAAACGTCAGAATTATGCAACAATAAAATAATGTTTCGATGTAATAAAATGACAGTAATAGCTCTGAACCAGAGTTCTGAGTAGATTCTGGTCCTAAAACTAAACCCGTTCATGGTGGAAGGATACATGCAGGGCATCGTGAGGAAAAATAGTCCCCAAAAAAAAGAGCTTTAGTTCAGATTCACTATTTTACACCATCAACATCCATATAAACACTCAGAGACAGCTTTGGTCTGTTGTGGGTCATTTTGGACAGTTTTTGGGCTGTTTTAGGCCGTTTTGGACTGTTTTGGATTGTTTAGGGCTGTTCTGGGCTGTTTTGGGCTGTTTTGGGTTTTGGGCTGTTTTGGGCTGTTTTGGACTGTTTTGGGCTGTTTTGGGCCGTTTTGGACTGTTTAGGGCTGTTTTGGATTGTTTAGGGCTGTTTTGGGCTGTTTTGGACTGTTTAGGACTGTTTAGGGCTGTTTTGGGCCGTTTGGGCTGTTTTGGACTGTTTTGGGCTTTGGGCTGATTTGGACTGTTTTGGGCCGTTTGGGCTTTTTTGGGCTGTTTTGGGCCGATTGGGCTGTTTTGGGCCATTTTGCGCTGTTTGTAACTGCTTGGGGCTTTACCTTAATGAGCATCTTTTCCTCAGGTGCCTGAAGCTGAGCGGGGAGTCGGCCTGGGACGGGGTGGGCTGGGGTGGGCGGGGTTGTGGTTAGTTTAGGGGTGGGGCCCACAGAGGGCTCCCAGGCAGCGCAATTTTAGTGCTGTTAACAATCACGTAATGGCTCTCACATGGGCCGCTGTGTCTGGGAGCGACTGGGGCCGGACAATAAGAGCCATTCTTAAGCGAGAAGAGAGCGATTGGAGCAGAAAGAGCGCCCTGCTCTGACTAGAGTGCTTGTGTGTGTGTGTGTGTGTCCGTGTGTGTGTGTCCTTAATGGTAGGTAAAGTAAGATCAATTTGCTTGTTTGTGTGTCGGTGTGGACCCGCGTGTGTAATTTTGCGTGTCACAACAGAAAATAACACGCTTTGGAAATAAAAAAAGAAGAAAAAAATAAGAAGCAAATTGTGAAATGATAAAGAATGTGGGTCCGTCGGAGACGGAGGAGCCCTTTCATTAAATGACTAATAACAGTGTGGGGCTGCCGCAGGCGCTCTGTTGTGACAGGAGGTTACGCTGAAGCCCAGCGCCAGCCGCCGGGTGCATCATTCACTTATACATTTATTTATTTACTGATTATTATTTCAGATTCTTACGTGTCTCCCAAATGCAAAATAGCTATAAAGCATGTCAGGGATGTGGATACGTGTATGTGACACACACACACACACACACAGGATATTGAAAGACACCCTGCCCCCTTTTCTTTCTTTTTTCCCTTTTTTTGAACACTTGTCAATATATGTGTGTGTGTGTGTGTGTGTGTGTGTGTGTGTGTGTGAATGGAACCATCTCCAGCACAAATACAGCTGTTTTTGTTGTCAGTCTTCACGTCTTGTGAAAGTTTCTAAATGAAGGGACCAATAGAAATGGGAAACACTTTATAGGAAGAATATTCATTACAGATTATTTATATATATATATATATATCATTTATTATTTCTGTAAGTTTATACATATATATATAGATATATAAATATATGTATATAAGTATTATATTTTAAATATAATATATTAACTATATATGCACATGCTCTTATGATATTGGTTACAGTTTTGTATATGTGTGTGTGTGTGTGTATATATATGTGTGTGTGTATATATATGTGTGTGTGTGTGTATATATATATATATGTGTGTGTGAGTGTATATGTGTGTGTTTGTGTGTGTGTGTGTGTGTGTATATATGTATGTGTGTGTGTGTATATGTGTGTGTGTGTGTGTGTGTATATATATATATGTGTGTGTGTATATATATACATATTAAAATTGCCGTTGGCAAACTCCAGGCAGGCTGCCATGTGCCTTTTACTAAGCAGTGGCTTCCATCTGGCAACTCTACCATACAGGCCTGATTGGTGGATTGCTGCAGAGATGGTTGTCCTTCTGGAAGGTTCTCCTCTCTCCACAGAGGACCTCCGGAGCTCTGACAGAGTGACCATTGGGTTCTTGGTCACTCCCCTGACTAAGGCCCTTCACCCCCGATCGCTCAGTTTAGATGGCCGGCCAGCTCCAGGAAGAGTCCTGGTGGTTTTGAACTTCTCCCAGTTACAGATGATGGAGGCCACTGAGCTCATTGGGACATTCAAAGCAGCAGAAATTTTTCTGGAACCTTCCCCAGATTTGTGCCTTCAGGCAATCCTGTCTCGGAGGTCTACAGACAATTCCTTCATTCTTGGTTTGTGCTCTGACCTGAACTGTCAGCTGTGGGACCTTATATAGACAGGTGTGTGTCTTTCCAAATCATGTCCAGTCTTTACCACAGTATTTACCACAGGTGGACTCCAGTTAAGCTGCAGAAACATCTCAAGGATGATCAGGGAAACAGGAGGCACCTGAGCTCAGAGACTGTGAATAGTTATGTACATGTGCTTTCTCAATTTTTTTTATTTTTAATAACTGCAAAATGTACATAGGTCACAGGATCTTGCCTTAAATAGTTTTACATTTTAAACAATATGATGTCTGCAGTCACTGTCTTTGCCTTTCTGTTAGAAATTCATTCTAGGGACAGCGCACATTTGATCAGTCTTCACTGTTGAGGGCTTCCTTGAAGTCACTGGATGAAAGGCAGAATAACAAGACGTGCTTGAAGAAGATTCTGGACAACGTCATGGCAGCTGAGATGCTTTTATTTGTGGTGACCCTGATCTGGCCAGTGGCCCTGCACTGATTAGCCCATTCATTCAGTCCTGTTTGTTCTGTCAGACACGTGTCTTGGTTCCTTTTTTAGTCATTACAGTCATACTGTTGATGAGAATGACTCAAACCCTCCACCGCCCAGCAGCCCCCTATCTCATAGCACTGGCGCCAGATCGCTCTCGGCTGTCAGTCGTCTTTCTGACGAACGCTTGGCTGATTCGTGGCGCCTCAATGACAAGAATTATCTTCAGCATCGCTGAGGAAACACACCAAAAGTACACGTGCTGTAGAGGAAGATCTCATCCGCACTACAGACACCTTTCCATGGATCTACAGCAGGGCTCAACAACCTTTTTGAAACGTAGAGCTACTTTACGGGAGCTGAGCCATACGAAGGGATCCCAGTCTGATACACTAGAACAGAGTTTACCTAAACTTTTTTAACCTTATTTTTAATAAACCTGTTTTAAATGTTTTTTTTCAGATCTTGTCCTTTCCAAGTCTAAAGCAAATTTGATTAAAGAAGAACCCAGCAAACTTCAAACAAATGACTGAGAATATTCACCCCTTTAGAATCCAGGACACCAAGCCGTTTCCTGTTTGTATTTGAGGGTTGTGCTAAATCGGGGAGTATGATGGTATGTGAACCTTCTTGTGTATTTTATCCAAATAGTCCTTGAGTAAGATGCAGTGGGGTTTGCGTTTTCTGTGTTATATTTTCTTTGTGAATGAGGGTGAATACGTTCAAATGGCAAAGCCTTTTTAAGAGCTATCCAATCCGAATCAGCATTTATATTGTCAAGTGATATATTATACAGTTTAACGTCCAGCAAAGCTAGACCCCGTCTCCAAGTGCTGTACCATGAACAAATGGTATTACTTTACAAATAAACCCACCTGAGCCAGACCTCAAGGGGGCCGCAGCCTTCATCACTGCATTTTGATTGGTCAAAAATTGTTGTCAGGACAACAGACGGACTCGTAAACAGGCCATTGCATTTTTTACTGTCTGTGCAAAATGGAGATACAAGATAACAACTGGGAAGTCACTGACTGTCTGTTTGGGCTGAAGACAAATGTCAGTGGGAGTTTTCCAATGCTGTAAGAAACACGAAGGTGCACCAGGACAACACTAACAAGTTGCCGGGGGTTAGGTTTTCATCACATGACTGAAGAAAAACAACTCAAACAAGACTGTAAATAAAAGACCACAATAATGAAGATCGCTCTGATAGAAAAGACTTTCAGCTGCTTCGACTCCTTGGATGTGGTTTTGGGATTTTAGGAGAATTGTGCTACTGATGCGGCAAAAACTCCATGAATGAACTGAGATGCGCTGGAAAATCAAAGAGTGCTATAACTTCCGTACCATCGCAGTACAGTCTAGGTGCAGACCTGTGGAAAAGTGCCTTTCATCATTTGAACTCTAGGCCTTCTCCCTTCCCGAAGTCTTTAACTGCACTCTCGCACTGTCCAATTAACAGAAGCATCATAGAAAGATCATAGACTTTTTTAACCTCACCCCAAAAGGACAATGTCAGCGTTTTTCATATTTACATTTACATTTACGGCATTTATCAGACGCTTTTATCCAATTCCTAAGTACAGGGGACAGTCTCCCTGGAGCAACTTGGGGTTAAGGGTCTTGCTCAGGAACCCATTGGTGGTGTGCTTGGGGTAGGATTCGAACCCACGACCTCTTGGTCTAGAGGCAAGTATCTTACCCACTGCGCCGCCGCCGCCGCCGCCGCCGCCGCCAGCAGCAGCAGCAGCAGCAGCAGCGGCAGCAGCGGCAGCTCGTGGCCTACATTAAAAAAGCTAAATATGGTTGCTTAACATGTCTTGACTGGTTCACTACACCAGGTGTTTTATTTTTGCCAAATTATTACTAGGTCTTATTACTAGACCAGTCTCACAAACCCAGTTCCACTCATTTATAACACAAACACATCACAGCCAAGTATAATGCTTAAATATAATGTATAAAGTCCTTTACAAACATGCCTCTTGCTACTTTGTTTGACAGTGGTTTCAGTCCTTACTGGCTCATTTACTATAAAGAGAGAATCACACCTAAGCCGCCCCCGAGCCAGTAGTTGTAAATTCAGAAACCTGTCTGTTAGTTGGCATGTTTGATTTATTTTGTGTTACAAACTCCTAGGCACTGCTTCAATATGACGCACGCATGTTGGCTCGCTTGTACACACACGCACACACAAATATAAACACACACCAAAATGCAGCTGCATTTGTCAAACGTAATATTCCACAGTAGAATTAACATTTTCTTTTTTTCCATGACTTTTCAGTGCCATTTTCCAAGGTTATTTTTGTGTCCTAACAGTCATATGCTGAAAGTATCTCCGATTTATATTAGCTAATTTATTAATAAACAGTGGAAAAACTGAGCACCATGCCCTAAGACATTCTGTGCGCTGTGCATGACCTGAATATTACCTCCCACAACAATGAGCCCTCCAAGTACCCCAACATAAAGCAGGTAATTACCCTATCATCCTGAATCATACTGAAAAAGGAGGAGAAGAAGAAGAAGAATGTAAAGATTAACCTCAAGATATTCCATCCTAACTTATTTTGCACAAGAGCTGGGAAGTCATGTGGGGAACGACAGAGATTTGATTTACGCATTGATATTTAATTACATTTGATAAAGAAAAGGCCAAAACAAAGCACCAAAACAAGAACACGAGTAAATTCTTCCCTAGGAGTTCCTTAAAATAGTGTTCTGGGTGAAATCCCATTTGATTGGAATGGTTCATTTAATTGCTGAGTATTATTCGCAACCAGAGAGGAAGCTTCTAAATATAGACAGTGATTGTTATGGTCTGGCCTTTTGTTATGGTGATGGGACTTTCGAGAGATGTTTCATAGGCAGGTTTCTGGCCTTTGTTGGCTTACATTAGATATACATATGCAGACGTGGACTTGTACCACAAAAGAATGACCCACATTTAGAATGCATAAATGGGATTAAACCTGATGTCTGGCCTGAGAATTCCTCTCTTTCCAACTGGCGTCAATGAGGTCAAATTACATGCACGAGTTATAACAAAGACCACAATAGATGTACCCATCGGTGAACAAAATAGATACAATTCAATAAAGACATTAGATTTTGTGAAGTGGGGCCAAGCTTTTTTTAACCCTTCAATATACAACAGCGCTGATTTATCTGCGGAAACACTGTTATATACTGCATGTTGAGTGGGCTTGTTTTTTGCGGAGGAGACGTTGACTCTTAGAGAGTGTGTATATTAAGGACAAATAGAGAAATAAATCTGTGGATCAGATTATAGACCCTGGTGGGTGGCAGATAGATGGGAACGCACACTACTGCAGATGAACACCAAGACTAGAGATGAAAAAATGGCATGAGAGAAATTAATGAGGAAAAGCCCTGAGATGGGAATGTTTTGGTCTGAGCTCCTCTGGTGTATCTTTCGTTAGAATCTGGAGAAAAAATAGCCGTGTTTTGCGATGATTCAGCTGCAGTCGAGAGGTCCAGAGATTTGTTGTGTTCAAAACAGACGGAGCAGACGAGCACTGCTGGGAATGAGACGTCGGATGTTTAGAGTGTAAAGAGTGACGGATAGCACTGATATTTATTATTTTCATGAGTTGTTTAATACACGGTAGCCTTCCTGTCTGTAAATTCCCGTCTGCAGGAAAGTATCCTTATTTCATATACTGGCAACTCTTAAAAAGGTGACAACAAAAAGACAAACAATGCATTCATGAAATGACTAAGGCCATGGCCACACGTACCAGAAAACATCAGAAACCTTTATTGAACCTGGAGGAAATTGCTTATGGAAAGATGACTAAGACACGACTAAGATAGCATAGATAAATCAGCTTTCCTAACACTAGCTAGCACAGAATCTCAAGACTGTGCAGAAATGCAGGGTATCACATTTCTACTGGTCGCATGTTTCTACATGCGTCACGTTGTGTGATTAATCAGCATTATTTTTTCCACATTATTTTTTCTGTGATCAATTGATTGATTGTTAATTTAACACCCCTAGTATAAATATGCCAAAATGTATAACTAGGTTGAGAACAGTAGTACTTCGGGCACTGTAGATGAAGGCCTAATGTAAACATGCCCCATACAGGGAAGTCATACGAGTGTCGCACAGTATGAAACGAAACTATCCGTTTTTCTTGTCTAATAATGCTAAAAGATTTTACAAAAATTTTTGTAGTAATAATATTAAGTCATATAATATTAATATTAAGCCTTTAAATAACTCTTGCCTTTTTCTGTGGTGAAATAGCCTACATTGGTGTAAACCTACAATACAAGCTAGTTCTTTAAAAATTAAAAAGTTTTAAACCACTATATCTCATTACACTACATTTCTCATTTTCAAAACCCACATACTGAAGGTTCCTGAACACGTTGCATCCAATTCATACAAGGGCTGGTAATGAGCTCATTATTTGTATTATGTGTGTAGGGAGCGGAGGAATTATTAGGATTTTAAAACATCCGTGGCTATGGTTTGTCGAAGTGGAGATGACGGTTTGCAGATGCTGGAAAGGGGTGAGGGGGTGAAAGGATGGGGGTGTTATTTATAAAACAGTGAGAGCTGTGGCCCCAGATGCCCAGCTCTAACAACGCTCTTGGCTGGGAGAATTGAAAACAAAACAAAGCAGTGCACCTCCAAGATCAAGATTGAGAAACACTGGTGTATTACTGCTGCAAAATGTCCTTTTGCCTTCTGGATTTACAGTAACAGTGCAGATCTGTTATTAACCTCCAGTAAATGATGACATTAATGTTGTCACTGTACGCAATTCACTCATGTTTTTACTTGGTTGTGGCTGATCAGACGAACCCCACAAAACAAGGACACATGCAGATGGTTAAAGACCTTTTTTAGGTGAGTAGCCCTCTGTACAGCTTCAAAGGAAGTAAGACAGCCTGAAGATTTAAATGGATGAATAAACGAGGGTCTGGCAAAACAGGGAGTCTGGGTGTTTTTCCTTTTTTTTGTCATCTGAGTGGCTTATCTTTGTCTGTTCCTTGTTCTCTGGCTGGATGCTGCTAGAGGACTCCAGGCTACTCATTATGTGGCAACACAGGGACTGATGTAATTATACATGGACCCTCGGGACTTAGGTGTGACAGCACCTGCTTGATCACTTGAAGGGCCAGCTTTTGAAATGTCAGCCTGTAACACATTTACACACCCACATCCCCTCTACCGCCCCACCCCCCTGATGTGCATTGATAAACTCAATGTACCATAACAGGGCTTTTCTAATGCACAGTATTACATCTGACTCTACTGTTATTTACAGCAGATGCCCTCATTCTTTTTTTTAAACCTGGAAACTAAAGGTTCAATATGAATTAAATCATCTATGGAAAGCATTATAAACTGTGGAACTTCACCTGGAGGGGAATTACTTTATAAGTTCACGTCAGGATTCCTGTGCAGGACAAACAACAGTACATCCATAAAAAAGGATGCTGGAACACTAGATAGATGCTTATAAATGTAGTAAACCAGATGCTAGGCATTATGTTAGTGGAAGAAAGTGTATTATTCAAGGGAACACAGGAAAATGAAAATATATGCTTCTTTCAGAACAGTATCATACCCCAGTCATAACAACATGTGCAGCACCACATAAGGTTGCTAGGAGACATCCACATGGATAATATTAACAACCCTCTGACCAAAGACTTTACATCCTGCCTTGAGAGCTTGGTTTACAGCAACACACCAAAGTTCCTGCTTACTCGAAAGGTCACATCATGGACTTAATATGTTGTTCTGGTGTCTCCCCTCTTGATTTTACTAAATTTCTTTCAATAACATTAAGGACATTAACTTACATTCTCTCTCCTCTAGTTCATAGTTTCACCACACTTGAAGAGCTGGTCACACACTACAACACTGACCATCACCATATTCTCAATTCTCTAGCTCCATTAAAAACCAGATCTGTATCTTTCTCCCTTTCTGCTCCCTGGTTTACGCCTGAACTTGAAAGCCAAAAGGCCGGCAAATTGAGGGACTCCATAAAAAGGACTACATGTACACTAGAGATGGGAAGATTCCCCGATTCGCTCGGTGCATCGGCTTAAAAAGTTAACGATGCGATGCATCGGTTTAAAATGTGTGCATCAGATACAAATTGGCATTTGTATTGCGATGCATCGTTTCTCTATCACAACACTACAGAGACCGGGGCGTGTCCAGAACGTCACATAGAGCATAAATTAACATGGCAGAGGTAGAGCAGCTGCATCCTCCACCGAGTAATTACAAATCCAGTTTGTGGAAACACTTTGGGTTTTATAAGAAAGCTGGAAATCTTGATAAAACCCATGCAATTTGTAAAATATGTCATGCCACTATAAAACATAAAGGCAGCACGACGAATCTGACAACACATTTGACGCGCCGATACGATGTGAGTTTGGAGACTCCGGCCTCCTCCTCCTCTCACTCGGATTCAGCTGAACCTGCTACTGCTAGCGGGACACCGGGTGAGCAAACAATCAAAACTTTTTTTCAGTCGCAGCTGCCTAACAGTTCTGCTCATTCTAAGGCAATCACCGACGCAATCGCCTTCATTATCTGTAAAGACATTCAGCCTTACAGCATTACAGAGAATGAGGGCTTCCAATACTTCCTCCACGTCTTGGAGCCGAGGTACCACATACCAAATAGGAAGCTATTCACAGAGAAACAAATCCCTATTCTGTATGACAAAGTCAGACGAGAGATAGCCGAGTCATTAAGCAGTGCCCAAAGAGTTCCAATTACGATCGATGGCTGGACGTCTTGCGCCACTGACTCATATATCACTGTCACAGCACACTATATTGACAACTAATGGGTTTTGCAAAAACATGTTCTACAGACTAGAGTGTTCTACGAGGCTCACTCGGGGAGGAATCTAGCAGTTTTACTGCAGGATGTATGCCGCGAGTGGAACATCAATGACAAGAAAACAGCGTTGGTCACTGATAAAGCTAAAAACATGATACTGGCAGGAGTCGGTGCTGAGATGGACCCCCATGTGCGATGCATAACGCTCACACTTAATTTGGCTTCCCAAAAATCCCTAATGGTAGACAGGGTGTCAGAGCTTCTAGCAAAAGTGAGGAAGTTGGTAACGTTATTTCATAGGAGCCCAAAAGCAACTGAAGTTCTACGTGAAATGCAGGTTTACAGCTGCCAAACCACAAGCTAATCCATGATGTTTCCACAAGATGGAACAGTTCTTTTGACATGTTGGAACATTTTTGGGAGCAGCAGCCTGCTGTGTTGAACACACTGTTGTCAAAGA
The DNA here is from genome assembly GCA_037974565.1 of Clupeocharax schoutedeni. NCBI lineage: Eukaryota > Metazoa > Chordata > Actinopteri > Characiformes > Alestidae > Clupeocharax > Clupeocharax schoutedeni. Next base: position 11,891,501 of record JBBPDH010000104.1, read on the forward strand.
AGATAAAGAGGAGAGAAGGAATAGCCAGCATGACAGAGGAAGACATGACCCTAATCCAAGAAGTCATCAAATTGATGTCCCCTCTGAAAGTGGCAACCACACTCCTCAGTGAGGAAAAAAACCCCACCATCTTAATGATCTCCCCAATCCAGGCCAAATTACTGGTGATCTACCAGTAATTCCCCAGATGAAGGAACGATTCAGAGAGGACGTATCCTCTATATATATATATTATATATATACATATCTCAAAGACCTCCTCCACTATTTTTCAGCCATTGACCCACACTTCAAAGACTTGGTTTTCCTGGATGACAGCGACTCCAAGGACATGATATTCATGAAGCTAACTACAGAGGTTGTGAAGATGGATGAAAAGGTAAGAATATACTCAGAAGACTGTAGCTAGACTCACACACACACTCACTCTCTCCCCCTCTACCTCTCTATCATGTATCCATTTGTTAAATTTATTTACCTGTGTCTTAAATAATGTCAAGTTTAAGGAAATCTAACAGTTAGTCTTTGGATTATAATAATTATTGTCAGGCAGGGGACAGGAGCACACTGAATGAGAATCAGGCAGCTGAAACAGGAGGTGACAGGAGAACCCACAGAGAGGAAGAGACAGGTTTGATTTGTTCTAATAGGAAGTTTAAGAACTGTGGCACAAGTTATAGAACTACTGTATGTTAATTTGGAGATACATCTGTTATTAGTCTAATACTGTATTTCAAATATTTTGTGGTATAGTATTGATTGATATATTTTTTGAACACATCCTCCCTCTTCTCTTCTGTTCTTAGATGATGTTCCTCCCAAGAAGAAAATGGCCTTAGACTGCAAGACCACAGATGACAAAGAGCACAAGGGAGAGCGCTAAGGAGGAAATGTTAAAGTACAGAGAAAGGGACTCTTTAGGTCTGAGTGGTGATGTGCTGCTGTGGTGGAAAAAACAAATGGATCTTCCACTGCTTTCAGCATTGACAAAGAGCTACCTCTCCATTCCAGCTACAAGTGTACCCTCTGAAAGAGTGTTTAGCACAGCTGGAGATATAGTTACAGCACAGCGCAGTTTGCTACATCCTGATCTTGTGGATCAACTGATATTTCTTAAGAAAAACCTTAAAAGAGGACATTTAAATTAAATTTTGTGTTAATCTGATGAGTCTGGTTTACAGCAGCCTGTGACTGCCTACACTATTTTAAAATTTTCTTATCTTTTTTTTTTTTACACATTTGAATACAGTTATGAAATAACTGTTTGTGAAAGGGTTTTTTTGTACTACTTATTATTTATTATGTCAAAATAGCTGTCATGATTAGTGGACACTAGGGGCCACTCTTTCCGTTATGTTAACCCCATTCTGTTTTAACTTTTATTTTGACATGTGTTTCTTGTAGTTCTTTGTAGTTTTTGTGCGTGTGCTACGTGTCCCTTAGTTTCACCTGCATGTAATCTGTGTCTTGATTTTGTGTCTTTTAAAGCCTGTGTTTGTCTGTGCTCCTCATGTCGCGATCACCTCTATTCCCTGCTTGTATCCTGTCTGTTTTTTATAAATCCAGTTCTAAGAAGCCCTTGTGCTTGTTTATGTTTCTTTTCTTTTCTCTTTAATAAACTTATTGCATTGATCCTCGTTCTCCTGCGTCGTCCATGGCCCGAGGTAAATCACAGAGGCTTGGTTTGTCCAGCCATCATGACAGATTGCGACATCAAACCAAAAAAACAACAACCCACTGACATGGAGGGAGAGGTCGCGTTAGGGGATGTATGGGAGTCCTCTGACTTGGTGGCTTTCCTCCTCAGCTTACCGATCGAGGACTCCCAGGATGCAGAGCCTCCAATGCCCATCCAGAGTTCTTCCAGGCTGAAGAGGCAGAGAAAGAAGGCACGCGGAACTGCCGCGGTTTCTCCTCCCATATGCTCGGAAGAGAGCAAGGAGGTCCAACATCATGCGGGCCAGAGCGGCCGCATATCCAGACACGGACCCCGTTGAGATGGAGACAGGTGAATGGTGTGAGTCAGCCACTACCTGGCCGAAAAGTTGGGGCGCGGATGGCTCTGAGTATGAGTGCTCACTGTTCAAGAGTGAGCTCCCACCTTGGGAATTACCATGGGAGTTGTTTTGGTGGGGTTCGGAGTACGAGGAGCTCCAAGAGGCTGAAGAAGCCCCAGCAGCTGAAACCCCAGTAGCCAAACCCTTTCTAAGAAAAGGAGGAAGAGGCAGAAGAAAAACAAAGTCTTCCTCAGACTCTCAGGATACGACGGTAAGCTCGTCACCCACACACGAGTCGGTCGAGAACACGGAGCAGCCTCTGCAGCATGATGCTGAAGCCGTGTGTTCTGGAGAAGTCGTGGGAGACCTTGTCATGGCTCTATCTCCTCACCAACAGCTCCTGGAGGATCAACGCCAGCTGGAACTCTTTGCAGAGGCCCTCCGAGAACTTAAAGAACATTCCCCGGAGCCGAGTTCTGAGACTGTGAGTGAGGCTGATCGTGAGGCTGAATGTGAGGGAGAGCGTGAGGCTAAATTTGTCTGTCCAGCCCCTGTCTGTCCAGCCACCGTCTGTTCAACCACCGTTTGTTCCACCCTTGCATGTTCAACCTCTGTCCTATCCCGGTCTGTCCAGCTCCTACCTGTCAGTCTCTTGTCAGTCCTGTGACTGTTCACCACGTTCCAGTCACCCTGGGCTCTATTGACCCCGACCCTGGCCTCCAGGAGGCCCCGGTCTGTTCATTTACCCCTGCTTTAGCCTGGGTATTGGGGTTCCTGGGGGAATTCGCCAGGGTATTAAAAGGAGACGGGCTAGAATTAGGGTCCCTGAGCTCATGTAGCGAGCTCATGAGCGATTGCTCGCCGCCTAGCCTTATTTCCTGTTCTCCTGGCTCATGCAGTGAGCCCGTTGTCGTCCCAGCTGGGCTAGGTGTAGGGTCCCCGAGCTCGCTCCACGAGCTCATGAGCGCTTGCTCTCCGTCTAGCCTAGTTTCCTGTCCTCCCGGCTCATATAGAATCAGGGTCCCCGAGCTCGTGGAGCGAGCTCCGGAGCAATTGCTCCCTGCCTGGCCTAGTTTCATGTCCCCCCGACCAGAGAATTGATCAATACAAGGAAACCTTGTGTGTTTGTGTGAGTGATGTCTGCGTGAGTGATGTCTGTGTGAGTGAGGCATGTGTGAGTGACGCTTGTGTGAGTGGTGTCAGAGTAAATGGAGTCAGTGAAAGAGGAGACTGTTTCAGTGATGTGCAGTGCAAGGCTACTGTGGAGTGTGAGGCTGCTGTGGAGTGCGAGGCTGCTGTGGAGCGCGAGGCTGCTGGTATGGATGCAAGGGAAAGTGCCCCTTCTCCTGTGAGTGCTGTCCCTCCTTCTGTTTTTGCAGTCCCTCCTTCTGTGAGTGCAGCCCCTTTCCCTTCTGTCAGTGCAGCCCCTTTTCCCTCTGTCAGTGCAGCCCCTTTTCCCTCTGTAAGTGCAGCCCCTTTTCCCTCTGTCAGTGTAGCCCCTTTTCCTTCTGTCAGTGCAGCCCTTCCTTCTGTCAGTACAGACTTTCTTTCTGTCAGTGCAGTCCTTCCTTCTGTCAGTGCAGCCATGCCTTCAGTCAGGACAGACCCTGTAAGAACTAGGACATCCCCAAACCATCTAGGCCCCGTTCTTACCAGCCTTGTAGTCCCCATAGCCACCCTCCAGGCTCCCGGAGAGACATTCAGCCAGAATGTCAACGAGGGTTTCGTCCTGGCTCCTAGAAGGGTCAGTCCATCTGCCAGTGAGGGGCCTGTCCAGTCTCCAGGGGGGGACTGTCTGTCTACTTGCTCACCTGTTGGCTCACCTGCTTGCTCGTCTGTTGGCGAGGGGTTTGACCAGTCTCCCGGAGGGGACTGCCTGCCTGCCAGCTCACCAGCCTGCTCGCCTGACAACAAGGGGTCCATCCAGTCTCCCGGAGGGGACTGTCTGCCTGCTAGTCAGCCTGCCGACTCATCAGCCTGCTTGTCTGATGACAAGAGACCCATACAGATTCCCAGAGGGGACTGTCTGCCTGCCGGTCTGCCTGTCGACTCACCAGCTTGCTTGCCTGCCAGTGAGAAGCCCGTCCAGTCTCCCGGAGGGGACTGTCTGTCTATCGGCCGGACTACCGGCTCACCAGACTGCCCACTCGTAAGCGATGGACACGTCCAGTCACCTGGAGAAGAATGCCTGCTTGCGGACCAGTCTGCCAGAGCATCAGCCTGCTCGCTTGATGGCGAGGAGCACGTCCAGTCTCCCAGAGGAGACTGTCTGTGTTACCACAGCAGTAACCCCGCTGGAAGTGGCCCGGTGGGGTGCTTAGTAAGGGCCGGGATGCGGGGCCTAGACTTTGAGACTAAAAGCACCTTGCCGGCCGAAGGCCTGCCCGGTGGTGGTGACACCACCAGAGACATTGGAAGGTCCCTCAGTGTGGGACTAGGACCGCCGAACAGGGGCGACACCCTGCACAAGTCGTCCGGATTGACTAGAAGTCGGTCCCTCCGCAGTGACTGTAGGGGTGTTGTCGTGATAGGGGTATGGCGGGGGGTTGTCATTGTGTCTTTTAAAGCCTGTGTTTGTCTGTGCTCCTCATGTCGTGATCACCTCTATTCCCTGCTTGTATCCTGTCTGTTTTTATAGATCCAGTTCTAAGAAGCCCTTGTGCTTGTTTTTGTTTCTTTTATTTTTCTTTAATAAACTTATTGCATTGATCCTCGTTCTCCTGCGTCGTCCATGGCCCGAGGTAAATCACGGAGGCTTGGTTTGTCCAGCCATCGTGACAAAATAGCAAAAAATATAGCATAGTTTTCTGTTCACTGAGTAAGCCCGCCTGGTGAAAGCAAATTCATCTGCTAGCAAGTTATGGAATATTTCTTCAGTTTATCTCTGAGTAGCATCCTTAAATTGTTTCACTGTTAAATGTTTGAGCTGTTAAAAGTTTAAGTGCTGTCACGACGGCTGGATGGAATTGGCCCTCGTGAGCCACCTCAGGGCAAAGAGCAGTCGGACAGACGGGACTCCATGCTAGGGTTTTTATTGAAAGAAACAAAAAGAACTTAAACAGGCGCTGTGGCCTCTCAGGCTTCAAAAACAGAATAGCAGGCAGGACTGAGGTGATGGAGAAATGATGGTAGACTAACTGAAACAGAAATAAATAGTGCACATAATCAAACTAGAACTAAAGCAGCTGGGGAACTAAGGAGAATGCAAACAGAAAACAGCTGATGACAATATACACGTGACACAGAAAAAAACATCAAAATAAAAGTCCACAGAACACATCAAACAGAACAGGGGAAAAAACAGAAAACAGCGGCCTCTAACGGCCGTCAGCCGTGACAAGTGCAGACAGAACAGGAAAAAAGCATCAAAGAGGCACTAAAGATTTTATTTAATCTTTTTTTTTTCCTCTACCAAAGGTGCAAGGGTCATGCACTACAAATCAGAAGGCACTTAATTTATGATTTGTTGTCTGAAACAAATAAATAAAAGTATCCTCAACATACTGAAATGCATAGCATCATATCTGTTTCATTGCATCATACTGCATCGAATCGTGTTGAATCGAATCGAAATCATAGCACTGCATTGTAACAGGGGTGTATCGTATCGCATCCCAAGCTGCTTTATGTATCTTTAATGTATAGTATTGCAGGCTGTGCATCGAGATGCGTATCGCATCGGCCTCAGTTATGGAGATGCACATCCCTAATGTACACAAAGCCAAAAACCACATATTACTTTACAAGGACTGTATAGCCGAAGCTAAATCCAACTATTCGTATGTAATAGGTGACACCAAGTCACAATTTTCATCCTACCCCGACTCCCTACCACTTCACCTATACTCATCTGCGTTTTGTAACTCGCTACTGTCATTCTTTGCTGAAAAAATCCACCGGCACCTTGATCCACAATCTATACCTGGTATCATACCAGAACTTCCTTCATCCACTCAATTGTTTTCCTCCTTCCAGCTCCCCACCATCTCAGAAATTTCACATCTCATTCGTTACTCTAAACCATCCACTTATCAGCTAGATGTCCTCCCCACAACTCTTGTTAAAGCCTGTGTCTGGTCCCTCTTATCATCCACTCTTCTTTCTCCACTGGAACTTCAAAAACATTGCAATAACCCCAATATTGATAAAACCTGGTGCTGATCAAACCAACTTCAATAAACTGTGTCCCATTTCAATCTACACTTGATTTCGCCGTTACTCTTGGCTTGCTCATCAGGGGCACACATTCATTCACACACATTCACACACACATATTTACTTCACATTTATTTCATTTTGTAAAGCTGCTTTATGACAATGACCATTGTTAAAAGCGCTATATAAATAAAATTGAATTGAATTGAATTGAATTTCCAAAATTCTCGAAAAGACTGTACCTATTCAACTCCACTCTCATTTGTCTCATAATAACCTGTATGAAAAGTTCCAGTCTGGTTTTCACCCCCTTCGTAGCACAGAAACGGCCCTCGTAAAAGTTACAAATGACCTCCTCATGGCTGTGTATTCCTGTTTACTCATCATCATTATCCCCCTTGATCTGAGAGTGACCTTTGACACCATTCCCCATTGCTATCACTCACACCCCCTTAGACTAATTCAAATCCCATCTCTCCTGTCACACTCAGCTCATTCAACTCAAATCTTTCTCATCTCAGCCTTCCTATGTTACTTCTGGTATGCCCCAGGGATCTGCCCCTCCTTTTCACTATTATCTCTTTTCTCTTGGCAATATCTTTTGCAAGTTTAACATCAGTTTCCACTGTTATGCGGATGACACCCGGCTCTACCTTACTAGTAAACCCACTTCCAACCTCCCATCATCCTCCCTTACTGACTGCCTGACTGAAATAAAAACCTGGTTTTCCTCAAATTTCCTCAAATTACACAGTGACAAAACGGAGATCCTCAATTTCCCCTTCCCCACAGGTTAAGAGTCTGGGTGTCATCCTTGACAATACTCTTTCTTTCCAATTTCATATCAATAACAATACCAGGTCTGCATTCATCCATCTTCGCAATATAAATCGTCTTACTGCCCAGTCTACTGCTATTCTTGTCCATAGTCTTGTCACTTCTCGCCTAAGACTCCTGTAACTCCCTCTTCTTTGGTCTTCCTCAATATTCTCTTCAAAAGCTTCAACTGGTTCAGAATTCAGCCGCACACATCATTATCAGATCCCACCACGTCATTCCCACCTTACAGCAGCTCCACTGGCTCCCGTTTAAGTTCTGCATTGAATTAAAAACCCTTCTGTTAACCTGTAAGGCAATTTACACCCTCCCCCCTCCATATCTGTCCGATCTCCTTGGTGTCGCCATTCCCTCTTGTACCTGTTTATTTTCAGCTTTTGTTTTTTATTGTTGTTTATTTACTGGCACTTTTTGTACGGTGTTCTTGGGTGCTAGAAAGGCACCTATTAATAAAATTTATTATTATTATTATTATTATTATTATTATTATTATTATTATTACAGTGTTTAAACTGATTTTGGATTTGTTCAGTGTGAGTTAGAGCATGATTCATAATGAAATCAGTCTGGAGGTGAAAAAGGATGTCACTGTTTCTCAGTTATAACTCTTCACTTCTACACTGTAGGCATCAGTCAGTTAACATATGAAAGCATTGGTGCAACTCTGCTGGTTTGCTAACCAGTAATTGGTCACCACCACAGTGCTAACAAATGGGCTACAGGTGGCAGCCATAACCTCAAGTAGCTAAAAAGCCATGGCCCAAATTGTAGTACGAGACCTAATTAAGAAATGAGCATGATGTGTTTTCTGTGTAACTCAAACTGCTCATTCTGGCGACAGTTTGCTTCCACTAAATTCAGTTTATGGCCACCCTATCCCTCTGCGCGGTGAGTGGCCTGGACCTTTATCCAAAAAAAGCAGGCATTTACGGGAGTTTATCTAGCCTCGCATCTGGGCCCTGTGCATTCTCTGCCTGGTTTCTGGTCCTGGTTTGGAGTGTTTGGAACACACTGATTTCTATTTGTGAGGTCTCGTAATGAGTTTGTCGTGCACTAGCCATGAGGGCATCGGTTCACAATGTGACACATGCACACGCTCACACAGTAACAAGCCTTTATGAACAAGAGCATGAGGGTCTTACCTATAGTCTACCTGGACTAGATAGATGTTAGTTTCATGTTTGGATTTGGAAGAACCAGTTTCATATTTTGTGCTGTTTGGTGCACATGGTCTTTATTTTCTGCTTTATCATACTAAAAAAAATCAATTACTCAAAATTTTAAGGCAGTCAGTTTAAAATTAACAATTTAAATCTTAAACACTTTTGCAATCAATCTTTTACTTGAGCCATGGTTTAGTCTACTTAGCCATGTATGTGCTTGTTTCCTGTTAGTTTTACTAATACTTACACCTCTTCAGGATTAAATATTTAGTAAATACTAAGCTTGTTCACATAATGCAGCCTATTTTGTTTCAGCCACACTCCCCACCCCTCCCCCAAAATGAAGATAATAATGTTAAGAATGATTTTTAGAACTTTTTTAAGCCTCATAAAAACAAGATATGACTGCTTTTTCCCACTACTATTGTGTATTCTTGCCTTACCCTCAGCCTTCCCTGGTGGCGCAGATATTTTAAATGACAAGTGAAAAATCCCAACTTGACCACTATGTACAAAAAAGGGCAAAACTGGAGATACTTCATATTTTTGTTTCTGTTTTATGCTTGCATTCATATGTTTTTAATATTTCTTGATGCTGCTGATTGTAGACATTAATACATGATGTGAGGTTCATTCGTGGCTTTTTGCAATTACTGCTGTGATTCAAAATTTGAGGGCAGAGAAAGAAACAAGTAGGCTTTAGAATGAGATATAGACCTTTACTAATAGCATTTTAAGAAGTTTCAGAAATTGTGGAAATGGCTCCTTTCACCTCTTCCAATGTGTAAAGCACTCTAACCATTGACACAGGTCACACATAAGTCTACGTTTTTTGCCGAAATGAATGCATGTTCGCCACTGATAGTGTTTGTGTTGGCAATGTCTCTTTGTCCATCTGCTTCATCTCATCCCTCTCTCTCGTGCTCATGTCTCTCCCTCTCCTTTCTCTCTCTCTTTCTCTCTCTCCTCTCTACACTCTCCCTATCTCTCTTATTCAACCTACTCTCTATGATCTCTTTAACGCTCTCTCTTTCTCCTTTCTTCTGCTATAGTTCCAATTTTATTAGGAGAAAAAACACATTGTTTGTGTGTGAAATCAAAGATACTGTGAAAGAGGGCACTGTGTCAGGAAGCAGCTTGTTTTTCCTATTTTGTTTTTCCAAAAATACTTTAAAAGGTTAAAGACAGCGCAAAGGAAAAACCATAAGCACATCAGGTTTGCGCTTATCTTCATTTTTGATTATGTAAAGCAATGCTTAGCCTTAACAACTTTTTGGTGTAAAAGATTCAATGGAGATACATCTTCACCATGTCTAACCTGATAGGCATTAATCATCTTAATGACAGAGGGGATGGAGATGGTTAAGAATAATCAATAACTGTAATTTGGATCACCAAGTCCCCTGCACATTGTGGATACCTCTGGTCAGTTGTATGCATTTCATTGTTTGCATTTCTACAGTTCTAGGAAATACCTTAAATTGGTGTAGAAGCTTCCCATTAGATTATATAAAGCCTCATGGCTAGTGTCCAACTGCACTGTGTACGTAAACAAGATCTGTTTATAAAAGATAATAGGTTGATGTTTTGTAGGTGGTTACCTTACATGTGCATGAACTTATATTTAACTACAAAATAAATTCATATTCATTTTCCCTAAACCTCACCTTGTCCTCAGCCCAAAACCTAAACTAGGAACATTCTGTTCCTAAACCTAATCCTTACCCTGCTCCTAAATCTAACCTTAACCTTATCTCAAAACCTAATTTTAATCTTGAGTCGGCTCCTAGACCTCAGCCCAACATTTACACCTAATCCTGAACCTAATCTTAATCTTATTTCAAAACCTAAATTTAATCCTGACTCTGCTCCTAGACCTCAGCCCAAAATTTACACGTAATCCTGAACCTGCTCCTGAACCTAATCTTAACCTTATCTCAAATCCTACATTTAATCCTGATTTTGCTCCTAAAACACAGCCAAAAAACTAAACATAATCCTGACCCTGCTCCTAAACCTAACCTTAACCCAAAACCTAACCCTAATCTTCACCCTGCTTCTAAACCTAACCTTAAACTTAAGACAAAACCTAAACCTAATCCTGACCCTGCTCCTAAACCTAATATTAACCTCAACCCACAACCTAAACTTAATTCTTATCATGCTTCTAAACCTCAAACGAAAATTTAAACCTGATCCTCATTCTGCTCCTAAACCTAAACCTAACACTGTTGAGTATGAGTTTATTATTACATTGAACCTCCAAACATAATCTATTCATTTAAAGCACAAATTTAAAAAATCACTTATTCTGTTAGGATTTTATAAGACAAGTTAAGAAATATGTAGTTTTTTTTCTAACAAAGATTATTAAATATAAATCCATTTAATTATCAGATTAGTAATAGGTGGGAAAGTAGTACCTTGAATCCCACACCCCAGTATTTGAAATATCACTCAAGACCAATCAATGGTAAAAAAAATGTGTTTTAACTTTACAAGGCCTTAAGAATGGCTAAGTTCATTGAGCCTCACATATCAACTTAACAGAATTGATGGCACAAATTTCTTGCTTACTAATTCAATGAACTCTATTTAAAGTCCTCCTGTTTATTAACTTTTAACTTCTTAGTTAGAACATCCAACTTTTTTTTACAGTTTAACAAAATATTCAGTTTAGAAAAAAAGGGACAAAGGAACAAGCTCTTCTCTTCATCCTCCTGTATTCTCACACAAGTAACCTAGAATAACTTCAGATCAAATAGTTGCAGAATTATTTACATGTGGAAAAATAAATACATCTTCAGAACTTTAATTATGCATCTTTATGTGATCTGCTACAATGGTACATGCACAAATAGGTTTAGGCAGATTTGCTATAAATGACAGGCACTCAATAAGTCCTTAGGTTTTATAGTTTGGTGTGTTTACCTTTAGGAATTTGGTTCATTCAATTATATAAAACTCAAATTGTGTCATTCAATAAAGATAAATCAAAAAATGGGTATTTTTATTAAAGTAATGATCAGTTTTACCACATTATTCTACTTCTGACCTGCAGTGTTCTAATGCTTTAGATTATTTAGTGGGGTTACATTAAGGACTTATAAAAGCGCCTATCATTGAATATAATATTGTATAAGTATTTTTAAATGAACAATTAGAGGTGAATAATAAAGTGAAACATACAATTGCATACATGTATTTGGTGAGATCACAAACACACACTTTAATATTTGGAAGGATTTCAGAAAATATTTAGGACACTACATATGGTTACGGCCTACTTTGTTGACTTCAAAGCTGCTTTTATAAAGGGCATGCAACATATTAAAATGACAGTCATGAATACAGGCATGCTAGTAAAAAGCTTTTAGTAACACAACACATTATGAATCACTATGCATTATAGTTGCACAGTCTTGAATGTGTAAATAAATTGGGTGATAACAGATGAAACTCGTCATGAACTCTTTTAGAACATTGTTTTTGCGGAAATCCAAATATACTGTTAAATTTGCTTTTGACCTCCCATGGGAAAGCTGTTCCTCTGGCTGAAAAAGATACTGGTTCCCAATGCTTTATGAAGATCCCCTCCTACTTGATATTCCCATCTTAGCAACTTACGGTGTAGCGGTTCTGCCACAACAAGCCTCCTCTCTGGCTTTTCCCAGGGACTCAGTGCATTTAAACATGTCACTTTCTTTCTCTTACTGTGACTGATGTTCGGGCTTTCAAGATTAAGTGTATGTGCCCCCCCTCCCCAACCCCATGAACCATATGGTCGTTAACATTTATGTGGATGTTTCCAAGAAAAAACCCTTGCATTTGCACCCCTTCCCACACAGCCCAGTATTTCAGACACTTCTAATTGAGCCTCAAAGGTCAGATTGCCTTTCTTCAAAAACGTGAGGCACTTGTCGGTTTTCTAAGAAAAGCCATGAATTACAAGTGGGTTCAGTTGGGCTAAGATTTTTTTCCCCATTTTATTTAGTGCTGAAGAAACAGAAAAGAATACCATTCCAATGAACAGGCCATACATATCTAACAATGAAATACTCTTTGTATTGTAAGCACTTCTTTAGGATACTGCGTTAATTATTTTTACTCAATTAATAGCACTGGCTTTTAGTTAGCTTTAAGTGTTCTGTGGGTGGCAAGTATTAGCAAAGTGGTAAGCTGCAGGGAGACAGTGTTCTTGATGTTTTGAATTTCAACATATCAGTAATATGGAGTGGTTTAGTTGCCTGGAGCCCACTTATTAGGTGGGAAATAAAGGTGACACTAGGGGCCACAAAAATTGCCATTGATTTGCCTGTGTTGTCTCCCTGCAGCTCGACGACTCAGTTTACTTGATCAGTTCCTGGTACTGCTCAGATCTGAGGAAACGGCCAAAGGAGTCTTTCTCCATCAGGGTAAAGATGCGACTTTGGGCCAGATCGAAGGTGTTTGGAGAAAGATCCACAAGGTTCCTCAGGGTCACATCTTTGGTGAAGTGGTCAATGTTCACCTGAAAAGGGAAAAACAGAAGAGCTGAGGATTGCATAAACACTTTATTGAATGACCATATCAGCTGAGGAACAAAATGAATGAAATGAACCAAAAAGGAACACAGGTTAATTAATTATCTTTCAAGACCATGTTAATTTATTACCTAGGAAGAAAATAATATCCCTCTTTTTTTATATGCCTTTCATTTCAATCAATTTTATTTATATAGTGCTTTTTACAAGCAAGTTGTCACAAAGCAGCTTTACAGTCCAGGTCGGAGACCCTAATGAGAAAGCCAAAGGCGACAGAGGCAAGAAAAACTCCCTCAGCTGGAGGAAGGAACCAAGACTCAAAAGGGATACCCATCCTCCTCAGGTCAACCCAGAGATAAGGAAAAGAGAAGGCCTTAATGAACAAGATTATAGACAGATAGGCCATCTACGGCTAACAAAGCTGGTTTAACTAAGTGTCCATAGATATTGTTGGAATAGGAATTGAGAATCTGTGATCCCTCGAATCAGAATCATTTCACACTAAAAGGTTTGTTCAGTGCATTCAACTGAAAGTGGGTAAAAAGAAGTCACCTCTAACAGGTTAAATTGGACAGCAGAGAAACAGAACACAAAGTGAGAACTCTCATGAGAACCACAGAAGTGGAGTGGAGTGGAGCAGCTGCTGAACCCATTTACCTGCTGCACGCAGGAGGCCAATTGGAGACCCAAAGGCCTGGTCAACAGCCAAATGATTACTAGGCTAAAAAAGGTCCAAATGCTCTGTTCACTCTCTCTTAAAGGTGTTTCAGGTGTTCTTTCTAAGTGTTTCAGTTATATTAGAATTGGAATATAATCACACTCTGGGACTTACCATTGTAACTTGTAATAAAAAAAAATTATTGTAATAATTGTACTTGTAATAAAAAAAAGCTAAAAATAATAAACCAACCTCTTTGGGTCCACCAGTCTGTATGAAGTCCTCGTATATCTTCTTGGCCTTGGTAGCCATTTTCAAGGGAGACTTAGTCTTCTTGAAATCCTCACAAGCCACCCAGAACTCAATATTCTCCTCACTGAACTCAGACCTGAGGAAGCTCCTGAAAGTTGTCAGACCATCTATTGCAAAGAAAAATACAGAAAGGACATTACAGACAGAGCCTAAATAAAAAAGATGGGTTCTGAAATGGTTCTTTGTCTGGGCATAGGGAGCCATGAGACACAAAATGTTCATGCTTGTGAGACATGGCAGTAGTTGCCAAAGCAGTTAGAAAAAGAACTGAATCAAGCCTGAGAGCAAGAGCCTTGAGAGCAAGACTGGCAGATTCTTACCAATTTTTCTTTAAGGATTACTGTTTTATCATGTACAGGGAGTGCAGAATGATTAGGCAAGTTGTATTTTTGAGGAATAATTTTATTATTGAACAACAACCATGTTCTCAATGAACCCAAAAAACTCA
>JBBPDH010000104.1:11937569-11948641 GCA_037974565.1 Clupeocharax schoutedeni
ACATGGTTGTTGTTCAATAATAAAATTATTCCTCAAAAATACAACTTGCCTAATAATTCTGCACTCCCTGTATATAATCCCTTGTTACCATGGCCAGGTGATCTAATTACTGTGCATTATATATAATATTGATTGATGTGGGTGTAGTAGACACTAACTGATTACTAACTGGTTTACCATGGCATCTGTCCAGTTGACGAAGTTCCTCTCTGACTTCATTATGACCTGGCATACAGGAAATATGAATAATCAAGAATCTGTCACAGTCTGTTCCTAGATCATACAAACAAAATAAGACTGTTCTATTTACCTAACTGTAAATGTAAGTTCTCTGTTTTCAGTGAATTCAGGCATTGCTATTTACTATTCAAGTTAAAGGGATCATCTTGACCTTTTTATCAGGTATGCGTATTTTTTATTAATAGTGGTGCACACATTTGATTTAATGCTAATTAAAGACATTTCAGAAGCTTTTTTCTTCTCTCTGTCAACAGTCCAAAACAAGTCCCCAACTGTAATCCTGGTAAAACCACATAATAATAGCCAAAATAGAGCCCTAGCCTTTTGAACAGCTTGACAGGAGTGTTTAAAGAGCATCACGGGGTCCAGTTCTGTCACCTCAGCCCTTCCATTAGGCAGGTGCCGAAGGCCTCAGAGTCAATGCCTGCCTTCACACTTTGTCATAACAGGAGCAGGGCAGGGCTGGGTCACGGCCCTCCTAAGGTCGCTGTTCCCTCTATTTTTGGCACTGACCTTTCTTCGTGATGCCCACCTATGAAAGATGATGGCTACTGCCATTTCACATCATGTTGTTCTCAGCTGGGGTCAGTTGTGCTATATTTAGAATTTATGAAACATCAAATTGTCCTTGTCTTTGTCATGGTGAGCGCTTGTTTTTCAGAAAATCGCTTGTTTTGCTGAAAATCACATGCTGCCTCTGAAAGTTCTTTTCTGTGTGAGGCTGTTGTATGTAGAAATATCTAGAGGCAAAGAGCCCTTCGGATTTGCACTCCTCCACCATACCGGAACTGAAGTGGGACAGAGAAGTAATAAAAAATGTGAAGGTGGAGAAGATCAGCTTTAACATGAGCGTAACTGTGTGCTGTGGTGTGGTGTGTCCATGGCTATAAGGAGCCACTTTTACTTTAAGTTTACTTAAATTTATACCAGGAACTCGTTGGACTCTTGGAACCCTTAGAACCCTTAGAACCCTTAGAACACAAATAGTATAAAGTATGTTTAAAAGGCCTGTAGTGTTTATTATTAAATGCTTTTTAAGTACAATACCTTTGGTTCTATGTGACATAGGAACAACAAAGAAAGCTCAGCATGACCTCAAGCATCATCACAAAGCAGGGAACTTCCATATAAGCAGTTGTTTTGTCGAATGACGATATACCATTTGCTGTTAAATACAATTATCTTTAATTTAAAGCTGGTGTAATACAGAAGTTAAGTGTATTAAGTTAAGTTAAGAAGTTAAGTGTAATACAGAATACAGTAATACAGAATTCAGGAAGTAATGTGATCTAAGTTGTGTGATCTAAACACATGTTCAGTGTGTACGAGAACAGAATCAGAAAACTTTATTGATTCTGGAGGATTTTGTTTATGTTACAAGACAAGAACAATATAAAATAAAAGAAATAAAACAAAAGCATTCCAGAAAAATCTCTATACAACATGCACTGTTATAACACACATGAGGTGGTGTATTAATACTATAGACAAATAATAATTCAATGATTTACTAGTGACACAAGAAGTGGTTAGGAGTTGTTCTCTATACTGAGTATGTTATTGCATTTAGTACTGACATAAGTAGTTATATCCACCAGCATGTTTTCATATTTGTTTGTTTTTTTTTTGCTTATTTATTTAAGTGAACATTGCACTGAACATTCTGCCCTTCTGAGTCATTTCCTCCACTAGCTTGATCTCTGTTGTGTTAATGCAGCCCTGTTTTTTACCACATGAGTATTAACTTGAAACAACAAATATTTTGGCCGATTCATTCCAATTGAGGTAAGAACAATAAGTGCATGTTTGAGTTTTTTGATGAGAAATGAAGCTATACTTCTGTTTAGAGTGAATTTAAGTGGATAGATGATTTAAGAGGATATTGCCTTAAATTATTTGGTCAAACAACAGAGGGCGAAATACAGTAAGCAAATGAATGATTGAATTTAAAGACTAAATATACAAAAATTAGCTAAGCCGATTGCTTGATTTGGTTATGTGGGCTACTTACTGAAATAACTTTTTATGCATTTATTTACAATTTTCTACATTTATGAATTTATTTTTTGTTTGATTTTAGCATGCCTCTGTTCCAACCAGTGCCCAACTGGCAGAAGAGCAATATGACTGTTGTCAGTTCATCATCAAACAAAAAAAAATGTTTTGTTTTAAGGTTGTGTACAATGTTGTTTATTAACTTTTTTGGAAAAAATGTAGGTTAGTTTCTTTTCTTATATACAACAACTTCATTTTCATGCATTTCCCATTTCCAACTCAATACAAATATAAATACTGATACACTGTATTACCAAACGGACACAGTGACACGTTGTGGCATTGTATTATACCCCTAGTCAGACCTGTAATGGAGTGGCTTAGGTCAGTGGTCCCCAACCTTTATTTGGTCACGGACCAGTTTAATATAAGAAACTTTTTTCGCGGCCCGGCCTTTAAGGAGTGGCAGATAAATATACGTATACGTATTTATTACAAATAAATGATACGCATAAAAATATATTTTAAATATATAATAATGGGGTATCTTTAAAATATAATAATAAACATAAATGCAGTGTGTACTCGCAGCTTTATTAACAGCATTTTCATAACAACGAGCTGACAACAGAACACAGGTAACATCTACGTTTTTTTTTTCTGTGCAGCTGGCGGACCGGTACCACATGACCCACGGCCCGGTACCAGCCCGGGGCCCGGGGTCCGGGGCTTGGGGACCACTGGCTAAGATAATACATTTTTTCATGATTTCTTTCAGTCCATATTTAGTAAGACGACTTTGGTTCAAAGACTGCAAATGTTTCTTACAACCAGCGAACTGATGTTTTTTTAGGATGTGCTACCTTGCAGATGTTTCTAATTCAGAAACACTCACAGGTAATGTTACATATGTTTACATGTTTACATCAGAGATTTACAGTAGCATTCAATCCTGAGAATGATGAAGGCAGGTTTCAAACCTTCATCTTTAATTTAATAATGTCGAAGGATCATTGTCTTATTGTAAAATCAAACCTGTTTTCTTCTTCAGCATCTTCACTGATTTATTATGTTATGATATGCTTTATTATAAAGCTTATAAATTTACTTAAATATTCAAATTTTCCTTTAGTATTCAAATTTGCCTTTCATGCATGTTTTCAAGGTATTGTCTAATTTTTCTTAATTACATTACAGACAATGAAAATGACAAGCAAATACTGTTTAAATCTCTTTTATTTTCTTCTCTTGCTTTTGAGTCAACAGCCTTTAGTTTCGATCCTCAATTAGCTGCTCTGATGAGTCCATGATTATTGGGAGTAAGCACAGCACCCTTAGAGCCTAATACATGAGCCTAATACATGGTGTGACCTGGAAATCTCTATGACTTGGTCAAACGCCTATTAAAAAATAACACTAGAGCATTGACTCAGTGTCAAGTTTTGCTTATGGCACAATTTTAATATTCAATTCAGCAAATAAATAAAACATGTTTTGCACACAGCTAAATAATCACATGCTCTAAAAACATGACATTTTAAATTCATTAGTTTTTGGTAATGTTACAAAAACAAAACCCACAGAAGTTTAGACCGCACCTTCATGCTGAAGGTAGGAGTGTTTCAGCCCAGACCACGTTTTGAATGAGGCACACACCAGGGTGGCCAGTCAGAACTGAGGTCTTAAAGGCAGTCTATACAATTCTAAAGTTCAACAAAAATGTAAAGAATTATAAATGTGAAATACATCACTTTTAATCATTTCATATTTAGATCATTTTCAACAAAACAACATAAAACCACCTCCCTAGTCAAGATGGCACAGCAGTGCCTTTACTTTCTGTGACGAATGAAGAGAGCAAACTTCCTCGCTCCCGTCCTCACAAGTTTTTAGTGGCACTATCCAGTGCAATTTGACCAGCAGCCTCAGAAGTACCCCAGTGGTGAGAACACCAAAGAAAATCATCAGATGCTCCCTCCCATCTATTCAGGATCTACACCTGTCATGCTGCCTTAACAGAGTCACGAAGAGTGTCAGAGACCCCACCCATCCTATCTGTGGACTGTTCAACCTTCTGCCCTCTGGCAGACACTACCTAAGTGTGTGGTGCTAGACAGCCAGACTCAGCAGGAGCGTCTTCCCTCAGGCCATTAGGCTACTCGGTTCCCTCTAACAACATGCTGGCCTATTGGGCCTATTGAACTCCAGAAGACACACAGGCTGTCTGAACACATATATTCAAAACCCATATCTTCTGAAATCCTGCTGTTTTGTGCAATACTTGAGTGTTTCTCCACACTTTATCACTATTCACCAGGATCAACCACTGTGATCATAAAAAACAATGTGCAATATGCTGTCTTTTACCTGTTGTTGGCCTATGTGGTCTTGAATTTAATGTTTGTTTGCACACTGGGTCAGGTTTTGTTCAGCTGTGCACTCCTTGTTGAGAAAATGAGGTCCACTTTGACTCTAAATCTTTACGAGAACAGTGAATATTTACCCCTCGTACACAGAACTGCAGAAATCACTGTAATATTTCCTTGGAGACTTGATGGTTAATTTTACTGGAACTTGCCTTGCATTTATTTAAATGTTGTTGTAGTCTGTAACTGATCTGTAAAGTTTGATTATATTCTGACAAAAAAGATATACAGTAATCCCCTGCTCGTCGCAGGATTTACGTTCCAAGAGCACCCAGGTTGTGGTTTGTTTTTTTAATAAAAAATATTTTTATTGTGTAAATCCTAAATGTGCCCCCAAATCTGCTCCCAGAACACTTTAATTTCATTTAAAACTCAGTTTAATACCTTACCCTTAACAAAAATGTAAAGGTAAATCAATATTCGGCTCTTTTAATTTAAATTCCCTGCCAAGATATGCAACTCGGAAGGTCGCGAGACAAAAGTATGACTCCTAACTGGGGGGTTACTGTGTATACTTTATACTTAATATTTTAAACTTTTCTCACATGCATCTTTCCATCTCAGCTTGTTGATAGATGCTTTAAAAAATAATTTAATTATGAATAGATGGTTCTTAACTTCATGATTGAAAATCTACTTTTGTTATCTGCATATATTTTCTTTTCTGGTTGAAAATGATGCTGATGGTGTGCATCCCAATTTCCTATTTAGTACAGTAACATACCATCAATTCAACAATTTGTTAACTATATCTGGATTTATTCTGGTTTTCAGTGT
Organism: Clupeocharax schoutedeni; assembly: GCA_037974565.1. Lineage (NCBI taxonomy): Eukaryota > Metazoa > Chordata > Actinopteri > Characiformes > Alestidae > Clupeocharax > Clupeocharax schoutedeni. The sequence goes on from JBBPDH010000104.1 coordinate 11,943,008, forward strand.
TATGCCAGCCTGCCTCACATCCTTGGTCTTCACTTTGAGAGACAACAGCAATAAACTCCAGATGCATATGCCACATCTGGAATCAACTCTTGTCTACTTGTTAGTGCATTTATGCATGAACTAATGATTTAATGACACAGCTGGCTACAAAACAAGAGGGGCAGCAAATCCAATTATTACGGTTCTTTGAAGGTGATTACATAAAAAGAGCCCTTATTCTTTTTTTGTCATTATAGGGATTAATACCTTCAAATGAAAGATAAGGTTCTGTAGTTACATCAAATCAATCAAAACTCTTTCATCAAATTCAAATGCACTGGAATATAGGGATCTTTTTTTTTTTTTACAAGTATGTGTTACTATTACTTGCTTATTACACTAAAGCATATCAGATTATTGTAATATTGTATTATAAGAAGTATCTGTGGTTGTGTTGTGGCACTGCTGGTCTGTTTAGTCTTACTGTATGTGATTGCCCAGGGCCCAGAATCATCCAGCTCAGTGATTTGCCCTTGTATTCCTCAAGATCAAGGGTTACTATTCATTTCTAATGTTCAGGCAGTTTGTGCTCCTGTATCTGTGAATTTCAGCTGAGGGAAATTAAAATTATAGGACAGTAAGAAATGTATTCAGTCTTTAGATAAGATAAATTGGCTGGTTTTGGTTTTGAAAGTGATGAACATAAGCTATGGAACATCTTTGTGAATGCAAAAGACAAAACATTGTACAGATCAATACACGTATGATCACACAAAATGACACCATAATAATCAGTTTATACATATGATCACACACAAAAAAGACATTACAAAAAATCAATGCATTAAAATAATCAATGTCCTCTTACGCAATTCAGAAGGGATTACTGAAAACATGCGTGTCACAGCAGATCTCAGCAGAACAACCCTCTTGCACTAGATTCATTATGTAATGTGAGTGGATTCAAAAAGTACCCCCAAATGAAGGGAAGGGCAGTTATTATGAACTACAAAATACAGAGTCCCTCCCCTGGCAGGCTAAAAAAAGCTGTGGGAGCCATGAGTGGGTGCATCAAAGTTCCTCCTCATCCCTGTCACTTCCCCTTACTGACATTTACAATCCCTCAAAGCCCTCTGAGCAGTATTTGTGCATTTGATGTTGGAGCGCCAAAACACGTGCAAGCAAAAACTTCTCTGTGCATCTAAAATCTACAATTCCATCCACTTCTGCAATGCACCGTCACAAAAACAAATTATTTTATTATCCTGCTTGAATTTCAGGCAAGTTAAACAATGCCTATGGCAGCTGCCATTCATAGGAGCACTAATAAGCTCAAAGAGAAAGAACGTAATCTTTCTCTCTTGATATGCTCTTGCCGTCTTGGCAACAGGAGGCACATCAGATATCGGCTGAGATGAGAGCTAGGCAGATGGTGAGCTGCGATAAACAACCGAGAAAGGCAAAACCACTGAGCATCCAGTCAGGGTTTTGAATATGGAGCCCTTACCTTGACCATGTGCTGTTGTACGGGGTTTGGTGTGTCTCTCCAAATCTAGATGGACTTGCCTTTATCCCACTGGCTTACTATGGCTATGGAGGCACTGCTTCTGCTTCAGTGTGCTATCTACAGTTGCCCACATATAGCAACTAGCATGCAGCGTGTTCATCGGTGTGAAAGCATGGGGGGAGCAAGAGAAAAGAAGAGGAGGGAGAGAGAGATGAGAGGAGTAGGAGAGCAGGAGGTTTTGTGAACATGAGTCTTCTCTCTATATTCTAATGGGAATGCCATGCTGCTTTGTAACATAAACCGGCTTAAAATTCAAGGTACTGAAAAGGGTTTTTGGGTGCCTTTCTGCTGAAAAACCACCTCTGTTTCTCTAAAGTACTAATCAAAGGATGGCTCTTTAACGAATAAATATGAATGTACACACGCTGTTCTTACAAAGCTCACTCGTCTATTATTGACAAGCTTCGGCCACTAGGAGTGAAGTCTTTCTTTAGACTATGTTCTTTGATGAGGTGTGCAAAAAAGGGGTTTACAGATTGAAGAACCTATGCATTATGAAACGTTTGATACCAAGAACTTCCATGCCAGTAGCTACACAGAAGACTTTATCTTTAAGAACTTTTCCAAGGATTTCATTATCTTGACTTTTGTTGTTGTTGGGATTTTTTAGCACGTTACACTGATCCAGGCTTGTTATTCTGCCTGACAGAATATATGCTATGAAAAGAGAGTAAATCTGAGCTTAGTTGGAATCAGCAGAGACAATAAGGTCTGCTGAGTGGAATGAATATCAAGGCAGCAAAGCATCAAAGCTCTTTCTATGTATCACCTTGTCTTCTTCCTTTCAGTGGCTCGGCCTCACTGGAGAGTTTAGAGGCAGGACATGCTGGCCTCATTTGATAGCTCTTCTGAGGATAAAAGTGGCAGGCTGTCTGCTTGGGAATGCGCCCTGCTCTGCACATCACAGCCCAGCAGATTTAGTTCCAAGGAATGTGTAGTGCAGTTACACACATGCAAAGGTTTATGCACTGAGGTACTTGGGGAATATCTATCCACTTCCACTCAGAATATGAGTCGTGGTGTTTCAAGTTCTCATTAATATTACCTTTTATTATAGGTAGCTCTCTGTCACAGAGACCAATAACTGTGTTTTTGATACCTAATTAAAAACGAGTTCTTGTAAACTCCTGTTTTTTGTTTTAAGACATTATTTGATTGACTCAGTCTGGCCACATCATCAAAAGCCTCTACATTGTTGAAAAGACACACACTGTCCTCTTTGATTTTGACCACGTATATACTCTTGGACAGACATTTTTTTCATGAGCCACTCTCTAAAAACTCCTGTCCACCCATATTACTTCTGTAGTTACACTTGTTCAAATGCCACACACTCCTTCTACCATCCTCAAATACAGTGGCATGTTGTTTTATTGGTACAGCAGCTTTTGGGCAAGGATTTCACTCAAACATCTGCATCATGCAGTCGCACTGAATGAATGTGCTATCATTTTCCAGAACTGCCTCCTCCAGTTTAATTTTTCCTATTGTGCATTCTGGTACCGTCTCTAACCCAAGTAAGGGATACACACGCACACTGGTGTCCATATGATACAAAAGGAAATGACTATTGTGGCCAGGCCACCTTCTTCTTTGCTTTGTAGTCCAGGTCCATCCATTGTAGGCATTTTCAGTCACAGACAGGGGTTTCTGTGGGGATTCTGGCCGGTCTGAATCTATGCAGCACCAAGTGTAGCCAGCTGCAATGCACTGTGTTCTGACGCTTTTCTACTATAGTCATGATTAAATATTTTTTTGTAATTTTGCTACAATCACCCTTCTGTGGGATTGGATTTGATGGGCTAGCCTTGAACATACATAAGTAAACCTTGGGTGCCCATGATTCTATTGCTAGTTTACTGGTTGTCCTTCCTTGGACCACATTTGGTAGGTACTGACCAGTGCATACCAGGGGAAGCCAACAAGAACTGCTGTTTTGGAGACGCTGTGACTGAGTCATCCTGCCCTCATAATTTGGTCCAAATCAAAGTCTGTACCGAGATAAACAGTGTTACTCATTTCACCATTCAGTAGTTTTAGTGTTGAGGCCAATTGATGTGTATTTTATTATACCTTCTGCCTGCTTGGGGTTTAGAGCCTTCAGCAGTGTTGCCTCTCGCCTGTGGAACTCTCTTGCTCATGATATTGCCGTTTCTGTTTAACCCCTGTTCTAATTAACGCACCCTATGACATAATTATTGTTATATTATTTTACATATTGTTTTTGTGTTTGTGTATTGTTTCCTGTTGTAAGAAGTCCATGAGTGCCTAGAAAGGCGCCTATATCTAAAATGCATTGCATTATTATTATTATTATTATTATTATTATTATTATTATTAAAATGTATTTTAGTTTTTAAACAAATGGCTTTTACAATATTTTACTTATTCCATTCTGTAGTGATCCAAGATCTTAGCAGGTCGCATGAATAAAAAATTATTTTGCACTTACAATCACAGAAGTGCAGAAAATGTTCCTCTGCAAACATTTAAGCTTTTAAGCCTTCTGGAAGCACGCTAATGTCTCTTCCAACAGTAACTCACTGTTACGCTCAATACCGAGTGAGTTAGTTTGTCAGCTAATCTGACTTGATGCGGGCCTTTAGGCTGAGAGTTTGTTAAATCGCCTAGCAACAGAACGGCTGCCTGATCTGCAGTGTGTATTAGTCGCAGCGTGGGAGCTGTGATATTTCAGACATTGATTTTTCTTCTTGCTGGATGTAGCAGAGTGAGAGAAATATGCTGTAAACGTCAAAATCTTCGCAGTGTCATTGTCAGGGCGCGCTGCACACGCCTATTCTGCTAGCACCCCACGCTGTTTCATAGCACTGATGTGACCTTCCTGAAGATCAACGTAAGCCACTGGTACTTTTGAGTGTTGAGCGCCTTAGCGTCTTACGTCTTGCCTTGTGTGGATGACGGATAGTGGTGTTTCTACACAAAGCAAGTAATGAGAGATGGCTGCCACTGTGGCTTCCGAAGGCCAGCCACTGAAAGGATTAGTGTGCGTGTGCCCGCCCCAGCGCTGCACTTCTGACACAACAGAGGATGACTCACACGGAAAAGTCTCTAGTGGTTGAATTTCTCCGGTTTGTGCCCTTCCCAAGCATCTCAAAGTGAGTGAAATATTAAGAAATAATAAGCTTTCCATCACATTGCACAGCATCACACGTGATGGTGCGCTGCACAAGTTCTGTAGCTCACGTGGCAGCGCTCCCTGCGTGGGTAGATGCACAGGGCTCTGACTCCACATACAGTTTAGCATGATCTGTTGACAGAATAGCTCAGGTGGCCAGAATTACTGTAGGTTTAAGATAAAGATGTCTGACCCCAGTCCTGGAGGATCTTAGACTGCAGAGTTAAGTATTCTGTGCAATGCCAGATCACAACTTATCAGCTAATTTGAAAGGCCTTAATGAGCGAAGCCCAGAGTTTTAATAGAGTGAAACTCCTCTCCGTGTCTCAAACCCCATACTTTCACTGTGACCTAGCCATAGTAGGGAAATAACAGAGACAGAAAGTAATAAAGTTAGTAAATAATGTGCAATGCCATTATACAGTACAAAATGCAGCCATACCACTTACAATGCTTCACAGTGACAATGCCAATAAAAGTCAAGTTTATATTAATTTTACACTCTATTGCTATAAATTGCACATAATCACTGCACTACACTGCACACAGACAGTTATAAATATACAAATCCATGCACATATACACCTGTACATGTAGATAATTAAACTATATTTTTTTAATAGCAGATAATCTTCTATTCTTTTATAGTAATTTTGCTCATATCCATTACATGTTTATGATCACTGCAGAAATCCGTAAAATTGTTCATCCACATGTAATTTCTGTTTATAGTTGTAAATAATGTTCATATATCTATATCCATACTTCATATATTCATACTGTATATTATGTTCATACTACTGTACATCCATCTGTAAATATCATTCAGTTTCTTCTTGTACATATCACCTTTCGTATACTAATAACTTATAACCTTTTCCTGCACTTGCTGCTTATTGCACTTCTGGTTAGACCTAAACTGCATTTCGTTGCCTTGTACTTGTACATGTGT
>JBBPDH010000104.1:11959302-11970679 GCA_037974565.1 Clupeocharax schoutedeni
TACATGATTCAGTGCCGTATGAGGTCTGCAATGTCCAGGCCCATCTTCTCACCGTCTGCAGTTAGTTGTAGTTATTATGAACTTTTTTAGAGATGCAGTCAAATTGTGAGTGTGTCCTTACAATGTTTAAAGCAGAAACATTTAACTTGCTTTATAAAAAGCTTGTTTATAACTTTTTCCCACTGCTGCTGTAATACTTGATTCTATTGCTATGCTTTGCAATTTGCAATTTATGATGCTTCATGCAAATGGGGGTACCATAGATGCTATACATGGACATTAAGAATTCAGAATTTGTGTTTCAGTTCTGAATGTGTTAGCTCGCATATATTCTGTGTCTCTGGCTACTACATATATCGGTGGTGTACAACCCCGTGCTCTTGCATATATGTAACCAGTTTCAACCTCTAATACTGGCATACTCTCCACAGCTGGATCAGATGCATTGAACATACACTCAGCAGGGTGATAGAGCTCAAGATTCATGAAGATCACTTTAAAAAGCAGCAGAGTGCCTGCTACCTTTCCAAAAAAGTTGTTTTCAATCTGAGCCATGTTTTAGATTTAAGGTAGTAGGGCACCATACATAATGAGAAATTTCAGATGTGTCCAGAATAAAGAGTGAAGCTGAAGATAACCGGATGACAGAGAAATCTATGTCCTATTGAGTATGTGGATGATTATATTTACATTTAGAGTGGCTCACATTATAAAAAGTGATTAAAAACAATTTGATGCAAAAAAATAGGTTTATAAATAATTACAGTATGTTATTTACAATACTTCAGCTTGTTCTCAATATTTCTCACTTGATATATTGAACAAAACACCCGCAGTTGGGAATTCCACTCCAGTCTTGGAGGGCTACATTGTCATTGTCTCATTTTAATACATCTAATCTACAGTCAAATTTCCATGATCTACAAAACGTGTCTATTTCATGATTGTTGTTTATTATTACATAGATTTATTTTTTTGGTTATATTTTAAAGTAAGAAATGTGATTCCAAATGTTTGAATGGGAGTGCATGGATACCACTAGGAGTCTCTCTTGACAAACTTTTTAGCATCACCTCAGATTAACACTGTCCAAATCACTTTAGCCACATACAGCTCACTCTCACACAGCAGATCATTTATTCCTGAATCATCCTTGCTAGCCCATCAGCATATGTTTGCTGTTTGCTATTTGTAAAGATAGACGTTGAAATGTTTCCTGTTTTGAAAGATAGACATGACAATTTTGGGGCAGGGTAGTCCTACATCCAGCAAGGAAAATTGGAGGCGAATCCCTCCTTTCCCAAAACACAGCACAGCAGCGGATCATGGTCATTAATCAATAAACTGGTCAGAACTATGATAACAACTACAGTGTCTTTGGTTCTGTTTTACCTTTACCTTTTTTTCTTCAGAAGTTACAGTTTGTTGCTTCATGAAATTCTATACTTTCACTGTACCTTTTATTACAATGACAAAATTACTAGTAAATCAGCACAATGCTTAAATTAGCTAATTGATCATACAGCTGAAAGTGAACATTAGGATCTGCATTCAGATTTCTTTTTTCAGTAGTTGTGAAACAGAGGGTGCCAAAGTTTAATATGATTGTTTGCAGCCAAGATCGTTAACTGAATGTTGATGGTGTTTTGATGGAACACATTTATTTCTACGCCATATCTATTAGCATAAAGCACCGTATGGAGCTGGTGTAGGTGTTTCAGCAGGTAAAACACCCATCTGACCTTGGTAGGACACACACACACACACACACACACACACACACACACACTGCAAACCACAGTATGTAACAGCCTTGCTGACAAAAAGACCAAAGCATCAATGTCAGCTAAAAAATGTAAGCAATGTTAGCTATTTTGTGTCAAACTATGTTGGTTTACTGAAATAGAGAAAATAGAGAAACTGTAGCACATGTCTCAAGTCACTTGGGGGACTCACTCTTTGATCCTGTTTGCTAATAGTATTCAGTTGGTAGTCTATTTCTTAGTGTGTTTGCCCTGCAATCAGGAAGTCATGGGTTTGGTTCCCAAGACTGCTAAGTACCTCTGAGGTACCCTTGAGCTAGGTACTGTCCCCACACACTGCTCCCCGGGCACAGTGTTCCTGGCTGCCTGCTGCTTCACTTAATGAATGGATTAAATGCAGAATTTTGTGCTGTTCACATGTGACAGAATGGTCACTTAATATCCTTGATATCACAGTAATATCCTAGGTGGCGTATGCATATGGGTAAATGCTAGATTAAGGCAATTAGAAAGAATTTGCAACATTAAAGAAAGTGCAACAAAGTCTTTATGTAGAGCAAAGTCATGGATGTTACACCTTTTCACCTAAACTGTTAACAGGCTGACTCTTGTAGGGCGCTAAACCTTTGCTGAACTTGACTAATTGCTGTCTGCCTGAGTTGACGCACAAGGCTTCCACTGGGAGAAGTGGGACTGATAGCTACTAAAGAAACCTGAGACTTATCAAATGATTGATTCATTTTCTTCTTCTTGGACGTATTGATAAGATCTCTGCTCCAACAGTGATTAAAAACCTTGTATAGTGCACCTTTTTTTTTTTTTGCTTTCATACTGCTTCTGTCCTGCATCCATACTGTTTTTCAAAAGGCTATGCACAATTATCAAAGTAATTCATGATGTCATTTACATTCCAACAGCCTAGTAACAGAAAAAAAATATAATAAGCCCTTTTCAGAACTCCAGCTTGCCACTTCTGTCAGATTCGGAAGCAAGTAATTACGTCTCCTGTCTAAGGATAATGATAGCACAGTCAGTGGGGCTGTACAGGGAGTATGGCTGATTTTCTTGCATTTACAATAATAAATAATAAAATGCAATAGAAAAGATCAATAGTAATGTATGCAGTGATACCATAACATGCTAGCACATAATTAACTGAGGCGAGAAGATCCTGTGTTAAGGAGTTAAGTTAAGGAGCCCAACCTCCCTTACCATCCAATGGTTCCACATGCTAGCTTTAGTGTCTCTGAAAACTGCACAATACCTCTTTATCATCAGAAAAGGAAAACTAGTTGGTATCTAAAATCATCTTTTGAGTTTTTAAGACCACACTTTACAGTCAGAATAAATCCAAGGTAAGTATAGTGTCCTAGCTTTAAATGGCCTAGTGATTAGGGTGTTTGACCTGAGATCAGGAAGTTCGAATCCTGAGGCTGCTAAGCACCACTGAGGTACCCTGAGCAAGCTACCGTCCCTACACACTGCTCTCCGGGCGCTGTGTTCCTGGCTGCCCGCTGCTTCACTTGGTGAATGGGTTAAATGCAGAAGAAGAATTTCATGCTGTAGTGTGTTTACGTATGACAGAATGGTCATTTTCAAGTGTGCAGTTCTAACTTGTTGAAGTTAGATAACACATCATTCCTATTTGATCATGTAACCACCCTGGTCTCAGATGAAGTCTTGAATAATTTCTATACTATTCTATTTTACATAATACTCCAACTCACGGTGCAGAGACGTTATACTTTCTGCACTTTTTTACATGCAGAGAAATACTTTAAATGATCCTCTGCAGAGACGAACCATGGTCTACTTTGATAACCCTGTACTTTTGTAAATTCATGCGGAGTGGCGAATGAGTGCCTTACTCGTATTGTTTGAAAATTTAACACTATGAAAAATAAAATGCCCTGAGGTTGACTGTGCCAATAATTCTGGTTAAAATATAAACTTTCAAAATCCAGTGGGTTTGGCAACCCTGAAGTGTGAATGGGGTGTATTGCAGATTGCTGCCAAATGCTAATTAAAATACAAAAAACTTTTTATATGATATTTTAGATGCAGTCTTACAAGAGTGCTGTTTTTTAAAGTCTCTGTTGTTTTAATACCTAACCAAACATCCAGTTTAAAAGGGGGCTTTTCTTTAAGCACTTAAAGGCTGAACACAAGAATAAGGAGGTGGAGGTAGCTCAGTGGGTAGGATACTTGCTTCCGGACCAAGAGTTCATGGGTTTGAATCTTACCTTCAGCAGCACCACTGCGTCCCTGAGTTGCTCCAGGGAGACTGTCCCCTGTAGTTAGGCAATGAAAGTCGCTTCGGATAAAAGCATCTGCTAAATGTTGTAAATGTAAGAATAACACTAGTATAAGCCCACAGTTCAGAAAGCATGAAAGAAATATACTTTCAAAGAAAGACAAGAAGGATTAATTTCCTTCTGTGCTCTTTGATACTAATGGAACATTGCCGGCTGCTTAGAGTAAATCTTATTTTTCAATGTCCCGTCCCACCCTAGCAAATCAATACTAATTGCATATAGTGAGTAGCACTGACCACATGCTATTATAAATGCATTCAATCAATCCTTATGCCCCAGATGAAAATAATAAGCACTAATGGAGATGATCTCATTTGGCAGCAAAGATCAAGCAAGAACTGGGTCAGAAGATTGAGCTACTAATAGTCTTGCATTGGATTAAATCTCTACACGAGAATATGATAATGGCATTAACTGAGATCAAATAACCACAGGCACATTTGTGGTAATTAGTTATGATGGGTCATAATTCTGGTCGGATATACGTTGCGTAACTTAATTTTACCTACTTTAGTTAAGTGCTAATTCTGCCTTGTTTAATGACCTTGATCATCTGGAGGTCCACAGATCGCACCGTGCTGTATGTTTAACTGAAAAGTATTTGGAAGATGACTGTGATCTCTGAGTAATGCAGTTTCTCATGCAGAAATCTCTTCTCTAAATATGCTAGAGAGCTGATGGGCAGAGTCTAAGGGCATGTCTGAAAAATATATCTGTCAATGAACTTTTACTCAATGAGTAGAACATTGGTGAATTCACAGTGGTTCAGTGCCTCTCAGGTCTATTGACTACTGGCTCTGCACACATAGTTTTTTTTTTCATACCTTGCTCAGACTTTGTGTGGTTTTATGTATCAGAAACAGCTTACAATCTTTAGCAATGTAGTGTTGTTTCTGTGTCTTTAAGACTGATGTAAATGACTTTGGTTTGGTTTCGCTACTGTGTATTGTGCCTCATTTAAAAAGCAGCCTGTGCTGTAATGTGGAGCGCACTGGAGTCTTCAGGGATGGAAAAAAAAGCGTCAGCTCTGTTCCTTTAGATGTATGGATCCTTTGGAAGGCTGCAATGATGCATTTACTTCCTGACAGCAGGAACAGCACAACATTTAGTCGATTCCCACCCCCATCGTCCACTCCAATAACTCTGCCTCGACTGTCTGTATAACACTCTGTATCTCATAAATGTGAATGGCTGGCCAAACTGTAATAGGCTGAATGGGTGGCCCTATGCAGATGTGTTCATGGTTGTGACGTCACAACAATGATGAGCTCACACTGTACTGACCACAGTTATTTCCCTGATGCAGGACTTGGAAGTGAACATTGTGTTTTGAAAATGTAACAGTGTTTACATGGTAAATCAAATCTTTTGCTATTGTCAAAAGATAATTGGATTTTCCATTAAGGGCACGCTTTAATGAAAAGTCAGCCCCTCATTTGTGCCCTGATTGAACAGCTTTGTTTAAAGCTGACCTTGAACTGATTTGTTTGGATGCTGACCTTGATGTGCTACGCATACTCGTTACCCGTATTACCATTATGGCATTTCCATGTTTTCCAATGAGATTAAGCCTCATTTGGCCCACTTAAGTGCACAGCTGTTGTGAATTAACTGGACAGTATATACATAATGCAGCTTGTCTGTTCTTTTAAAACCCCAATATAAAATCCTAAACATCTCTCTCTATTTGACACCATACTTCTTCTTAGTGGCTCTGGTAGACTACTAAACACGAAAAAAATCAATCATCGTACACAGTCTTCGAGAGTTCCTTTGTTTTGTTTTTATTTTTTTACTTTTCAAGCTTTTCCCTAGGAAGAAAAACAATGAAAAAGACAATAGCTGTGCTCCTTGGTGACTTGGTAATAACTTATATGGTTGACAGGGTGACACAAACAGCCTCTTCTTGCACCTTTCGGCTGCAGAGTGTGCAGAGGAGAGCCTGTCCCGTCACCTCCCACACCTAACCTATCACACCTCCAGCCTACTGGCCTTGCTCCAGTCCTGACATATGCCAGTCCTCCGGAAAACTCCAGAGCCTGAGGTACAAACTGTCACAGTGAGGTGAGAAAGCAGGCAGAACTGTGGGCACCCACTGAGAGGAAGCTTGTAGCCGAACGGGGCTTCTTTTTTGTAAAATTCTCACCGGGCATTGTCCATGTTCTGCTGGCATTTGTCAGCGCCTGGTCCGACGCGAGCCTGCTTTGCCTTCTCAAATTGATGATATGTTGCCACAATCCTGTTAGAGCAGACAGATGGCTTTGTGCAGGTGTTAGAATGTGCACAGACAGTCTGCCCACGGAGAGCCTTCGAGAACAAAGGCTCCCCTACATACACACCCTCACACTCATGCTTAGACACACCGCTAACAACAGGCGCTGGTAATTTTCCATTACAAGTTGCAATAAGTGTGTGAGAACAAATTGCCGGCAGCTCTTTGTGGCATGGTGGCTTGATAAGACGGATTTATTTACTCCTAATCTTGTTTTTCATAATTCTCATAATTATGAGCTTTTTTTCAACATCTATATCTTTTCAAACCCTCGTCAACAAAAATATTGGATGTTTACATTCATAAAAGAAATATACTTTCTGTGTAATGCAAAATGCTCTTCTTAGACTTTGGAATCTACTGATATGAATGTCAAATGTGCTGAATGGTGTTTAAGCCAGTGGATTGGCTGGAAAAGCTGTGTATTGGCATTTTTATTTCATAATATATTTCAGACAAAATTCATCCCATATCTACAATTTTTATTTGCTGTTTAACAGCGGTGGCTCAATTAACAGGTAATTATTTACAATTATACAAAAGTCTGTAAGAGAGCCCCTGTGTGAGAAGAAAGAAAAGTAAAACATTTTTGCCAAAAAAAAGTGCAGCAATTTGTCGCAAAGCCGTAACATAAGGGGGTGCTGTTGAGACACCTTCGCTGGATGAGCTTGCCGGCCTCCAACACAGATATGCACAGGAAGAGCTTAACAAACGTTTGATTTTCAAATGTTTGTTTGGGGTCCAGTGTTCCTTCAAAAGAAGTCGGTGCCATCTGGCCATCATTTCACTGTGCAATAAACGGTCTGATATTCTGGGACTAAATTAGAGAAGCGCCGACAGTCCATTTCAGCTGCCTCCCTGCTAGGAGTGTCCTGTTGAAGTGACAAGGTGCTTATTATACCACAGTGTCATGTAAAAGAGCGGTGAGAAAATACGCGAAGGATCACCGCTGGTTGAGTATCGACCGTCCCTGTGGCGATGGATGTGAGCACACAACAAATATAAGTGACATCGGCGAGGGAATCCAGCAAAAGCTCTTTTGACATTTCACTTGATGTACTGTAGGGTCAGTTAACATTTGCTGTGTGAGTGGCACTTATTGGCAAACACCTGCATTTGTGTGGTGTGGCTTACTCAAGATATTTGTCCAGTGTGAGGAAAGCTGAGTGAGTCAGTGCTAGAGCGTGCGATTGATGTGTGCTTGCAGGTCTCAGAGTGTGCAAAGTGGGGAGGTAAATGTTTGAACACCTGACTAATGCCACACAAACAGCCATTGAGAAGGAATGGGGAAATATTGACAATATTACACAACGCTCAACTTTCCCCAGCCTTTTTTATTTTGCTCTGTTGGATTTAAGAGAAGCTGGGAGAAAGCAATAGTGGAGATACCAGAAACACTGTTAGAAATAACATTGATTTAAGGCTGATGCTGAGAACATTTAAGGCTGTAAAACATTATTCCTGCGAGGAAGGAAATAAATTTGGTTTCGTTTCTGGCTAACTAACTTAAAACATCATGGGCAAGTAATTTCTGATGGCAGTTTCAAGCTGTCAGCCTTGGCCAGCTTCAATGTGTTATTTACCCAAAGCAAGTAGCAAATCATCATGATTGCCCATATTTTCCATGCATTACAAGTTTATTAATCGCCAAATGAAATGTAAAATAGATTTTGCATGGTGATATTCACGCCTGTTAATAATATCTATTAGAAGTCATGCATTAAACTTCATTATAGATTATTAAAATGCAGCAGATGACTGAGAATCAATCAGTCAAGGTCACTGCTTAGATAAGGCTTTGTCTGGATGTCGGGTTGGAACCCTTCTGTTGCTCCTCAGATGGCCTAGGGGTTACACAAGAAAGGGATACTCAGTGAAAGCAGTGGGGTTTGTGTGAGCTTCATGAATGGAGTTGTTATTTAATCAACCATAATGGTTATTGAAGTTTGATGATCACTCCCTGTCCTTTCCTCAGAGATTCGCAGCTTGCTTCATTTGAGACCCTTTGATATTCTAAATAAGAAATGCTCTTGATGATCTTGTATAAAGTGCTCGAGAGGAGGTCTCAGGAGCTAGGGAGCTACAAGGAGTATTTTAACAGTACATTGTGCCTCTTTTTTTGACTCTCCAGGCAATGGAACTGAGCACTGGATTCTGATAATAAATGATAATTACAAGTAGTTACAAAGAAAGTGGGAGAGAAACAATCTATAAGAATAATGTGCATCTGCAGAATGCTATGTTAATGATCATAATTAAAATGGATTTCGCTGTGAGTCATAAGGTCAAATTAAGCTTGAGGCTGATACATTTTGAATTAAGAAACCCTTAATTACGCATGTTCCACTCTACAAGGGGGCTGAACTTCATTTTTGTCGTTATTGCACCGAGGCTGTGAATTCTTTTTCAGGCCGGCATTAGATTTTTCATTACAGTGGCCCAGGTATTTAGGGAAGTTTGCTATGTGACATTGATGGCTCCACTTCCCCCTCTCCTCGGCCTGCCCACGTCGCAGCCATTCACATTCCGGTGATGGCAGAGCATTCATGCATTTTACATCACTGCTTATGGCACTGGGTTAGTGTGGGAACCCTTATAAATATCTGACAATTATTGATATTGTCCTTTACTTCCCACTGCAGCAAAGGCATACAATCTCCTTTCATAATGATTAGACTTCTTGTTTTTTCCCCTTCACTTTTTTTTTATTTATTAATTTTTGGAGGGGATCAGTTATCCAGCCTAATGCCTGCCAGTACAGTAGACACACTCGCAGGATACTGATGAATTGTTCTGCCAGATGAGGGTAAAGGACCTATAAATAGTGCTGGACTTCAGCCTCTTTTGCTCCCCTATGAGCCCAGTCAGGTAGAGAAGAGAGCCTCCCCCGCTGTCTTATCTGCCTGACCAAGTAAAAGTCGGGGGGGAGGGTGGGGGGAATGGGGGGGCTGTAATTGCGCCACAACATTGGTTGGCGATTGCCTGCTTATTAGAGGAGCAGTAGAGTGGAACATAACATTTTCAGTTTCAATTAAATCTACGAGAGCATATATAATGCATTTTAAGCCCTTGCCGCATGCGGAGCCTTTTGAATTCACCAGAGGTTGTTGTTGATACGGTGGTGAAATTAGCCTCCCTGCGCGATTCTTCATCGAAGCCATCAGTCTTGAGTCAGAACAATTAATTTTGTGGCATGCACTCACCAGCAGATTTATGTGTCTCTGACCGGTGATGAGGCTAAGACGATTTATAAATGTTTTCCTCCCCTCCTGTAAACGAAAGCGTGGAGATATGCTGTTCATTAATTTTCCCTTGCCTAAGGGATGGCTGGATATATATTATAGGCCACAATAATTTTTTGCTATGCAGTATGGATGTAGCTTGCTGTCTACCAGTTTCAAAGCCATTAACATTGTCCTTTTTCTTGATTGAGAGGAAGCTTGAGTTCTTCCATTCACCATGAATTCACCCAAAATACATATGAACAAAAACAAAATTGAATGCAATGTTTTTCTTAAATGAAACTTTAAGAATTCGGCAGAAAAGGTTAAATGATTTTCCGTCACGGCTTTGGAGTGTGACAGTAGTCGGTGTGAACATATTTGCTTATTACTCATGCTCTGTGAGTTTTGGAAACATTGTTGGAGAATGGGGCTGTGGAGAGAGAAACTAAATGTTTTCCTATTGAAGTCATTTGAGTCGGGCAGCCAGAAGTAACTGATGGATTCCTTTGTCTTCCTTATTTAACATAATTGCCATCATATGAACCATGGATCTGATAAACACGATTATGCTAATTTGAACAATGGACAAAACAACCTGATGAGCAAACTCTGCAGGCCAAGAATAGCTTGGTAATACTTCATTACTCTGGTGTAAAACATAATTTTTGCAACAATGGATTTGGCCATGGGCTTTAAATCATCTCTGTACATGTTTGGAAAGGGTGACAGATATCTGCAGCAATCCATAACACATATCTGCAAGTGGAGAGATACAGAAGGATATCTTGGATTTGCAGCTGCACTGTATTTAACACATTGTAAATATATATAATAACTAAATGACGGTGTTCTTGCCATGTTTCGTCATATTACTGGGTGATTTTAGCATTTGAACAATTTAAAGATGAGGTTAACTATATTAACCATATAACTGTACAGATTTTGAACATTGTTCATTGTATTGGTCTTAGGCTACACTGTTCATAATGCATTATGTACCTGTGTGTGTGAGTCCACAGTGAAACGAAACAAAAAGCCTATAGGACCATGGTTAAATGTTTGACGTGTGTGTGTATATATATAAATCCAAGTGTTTATACATCCAAATGTTGTATTGACTTGTTGTATTGTTGCTATTGTGTTTTTTTATCTTGTAGACAGACTCTTGTCTTGTCTGCTCTTGTGGTCTTCTGGTGTTCTGTTCTGTTCTTGTGTTGCTCTGCGGTCCTGGAGGCACATTGTTTAGTTTCACTGTGTACTGTGGTCGAAATGACAATAATAAACTACTTGACTTGATCTATTATTTGGACAGTTAGTTCTTAAAGTCAATGCGTTGGATGCAATATAAGTGCAAAAATCTTAACAGAACTAAACCGCAGTCACAGAAATCTATAGCACTGTTTGCGGCGCTAAATGTTGTTTTACATCTCTCAAATAATTTCTCGCACGGGCTCAAGATTTGTTCTTACTTTTCCCAGTAACTGTTTGGTAAATGTTGGATTCACAGTCCCAGCACCAGTTGTTTTCCTGCAGATTCTGCAGATTTTTGAGTTGATTCAAGGACTATTGATCCCCCTTCTAAAACGAACATCCCCCTGGTACATCCCTTGTTCTATTTTAAATAGTATAGTACTACCATTTCAAAATTCCTGGTTTTTTTTTTTTGAGTAAAATACTGTGAGAGAGAGGGCATGCGCAAATTATTGACATCAGTAAGCGGCATAGCAGATTCAAGATACTTTGTCACATGCAGTCATACAAGTACAACACACAGTGAAATGTATCCTGAACCGCTCCTATTAC
>JBBPDH010000104.1:11976735-11988861 GCA_037974565.1 Clupeocharax schoutedeni
ATGATAGCACAGCCATACACACAAACCTGTGTTATCTGTGTTACTGACAGGCCGGGAAAAAAAAAAAAAAAAAAAGGATACATTTCACTGTGTGTTGTACTTGTGACAAATAAAGTATCTTGAAAATCTTGAATCTTTTTTCCCGATTTTCAAGAAAATCTTGAATCTTGAAAATAGGAGCTTGATAGTTCAGAATGCTTAAGTGTAATTATAGCACTTTAAATTGCTAAAGGTAAGAACGTTTTGCATCTTGAATAACCTTTAAATGGCACATTCATAATGTACCATCCTTAAAGCTAATAAAACATTTACAATTTGTCAGGTGGTCTGAGTTGTGTCCCCTATAAGTGAAATGAAACCTACACTGTTGATATAAGAAAATAGCTTCAAATAGCTCATACAGTACATTCATACAAAAAAAGGCAAAGGCAAAACAAAGGCAAACCCATTTGAACCACTTTGACGCTTTGACGCTACCACTAATAATGGTACATGGTACTTATAAAGTACTTTTAAAAATGCTTACAATAGAGAGTGTACACAACCGATAGCCAAACAGGAGGACACAGTAATATGTGCATAGACAACATAATAGAGAACTTGACTCGAGGGTAATTCAATACTAAAGTAACTTGAAAGCCAGAGAAAACAGATGTGCATCTGAATGCAGAGTTAGACAGCTACAAGGGGAAGATCAGTTCCAGAGACGAGGAGCAAATGGAGAACAAAAATAACTAAACTCACCAAAGCTATGGAGACTGAATGGTGGGATAGTGGGGAAGATCTGAGAGTGCTGATAATTTTCTAATCATGAAGACCTGACAGGTAAGAAAGGGCATGGATGTTAGAACCTTGTTTGCAAGCAGAAGAACTGAATGCAATGCCCAGTTAAGGGTTTGGAGAATGGACTCAATGTGGTGTTGCGACTGTGTATAAGTGAGGTGTCCAGCCATTCTAGACCATCTGAAACTTGTGTAGTTAATGCAAGAACTAAGTTTTAGTTGCACAGGTGGCTAGAAATGAAGGGGTATGAGGGTTTTGGAAGCATTGAGAGAGGGATGGTCTAATTTTAGCTGCTACACAAGTGGAAGACAGGTTTATATCAACAAAGCTCATGTAGGAATCAAATGAAACATTACTAAATGCTAAGTTGTGTGTGTGACCTTTTTTAACTTGAGCACTAAAATAATGTTCTAGCTCTGTCGAGCTCTGTGATTCTGTCCCTCTCACCCCTGTCTAACGGCTACACTGATCAGACATCTGTGTAATGAGGAAAACTAAGCTTAATATCAGAACAATTTTGAGCATCAAAAGCAAAGTGTGAATGTAAAAAGTAGCTAAAATTGTATTTAACAGCTATTAGTGTATTTATTAGATCATAATGTTATTGAAGGTTTCGTCAGCAAATTGAGAGAGGGATGGTCAAATTTTAGCCGCTGCACTGGAGGAAGATGGGTTTTAACAACAGTGCTAATGTGGGAATCAAATGAAACGTTACTAAACGTTGAGTTGTGTGTGTGACCTTTTTAAAGGCATTAAGGAACTTGAACAGTAAAATGTCTACATTATGTGGAAGTTTTTGAAATGGTAAAAAGATCTTTCACACATCTCTAGATGCTAAATGCTTACAAGTGTTCATTTAGTTGACATGTGGTATATGAGTGAGCTGCGAGATGTCATCCTTCTACGCAATAATGGAAGTGTAGCATAGCAAGTGACAAGCACAGGCAAGAGTGAAGGAAAGCAGGGCTAATTATTGTTCTGGCAAGAGTGAATCACAGCCCTGTGGCATTTGCTTTTAGTGAGCAAGAAGCAAAGTTTTGAGGTTTACTTCAGCACTCTTGTGGAAAGGAGGAGAGTGACGATGGGACCTGATGGTTGGCAATAAAAAAGAGCCTCTAATAGGTAGTCTTCTGCCCTCAGGGAGCACCTTCGCCTTATTGGCCATCCATTCATGAGACAGCAGGCCATTTTCACCATGGACAATCAGCCAATTAAAGTTCCATAACCAGGGGACATTCAACATGAATGCTCTTTTACAGGAGCCTTTCAGCAGCCACAAAGCTCCTGCACTGACATGCTGTCATAACAATGATGAATAGGGCCACACGTTTCGAGCACTGCTGCTGTAAATGCTAATGAAGGGCTGGGTTACAATCACTCTGATATATATCGCTTCTCCAGGCTGCATAAAATGCCGCAAATTATCCTGAACATAAGCACTGGAGATCATAATGAATCATAAACAGGTTATCTTTTATTGAGGCCAGAGAGGCGTAAAGATTGGAAGACTTTCTGTACTACTAATGAATGAGTGGAAAAAGTATCTGCTTTCCTTCCCCCTAATGTTTGGCTTTCATGGCTGCTCAATGCTCAATTGAATCTGTTTATGTGCAACATACTAACAAATTACACATTCTATTGTATCAAGTACAATAGAAATATAACTCATGGAGTAAGATGTTTCATGAACTTATGGCTGAGGAAAAATGTTAGATATACAACAATCAGCTGTTACATTAAAACCTCTGAGAGGTAAAGTGTAGAGCATTGATTATCATGGCACCTGTCTACCCAACGTAACCAACATAGCCTTAATTTTACCCCTTAAAATAACCTTAATTTTGACATGAAATTCCCTTAAATAATAGAACCTCCTGAAGTAATGCCTTAAATTTAAGATAAAGGGGTTTCATACTAAATGTAAGGGGTTTAAATCTAAATTTAAGGTTAAATTAAGGGGTTGGTTTCACAAATTAACCGGCACTTAATTCAAATAAAGGGGTTTGGTGTATTTTTTAGGGCTAATTTAAGGTAGGGTTAAGCACAGTTGAAGGACATTGTGTTAGGAGTGAGCTGTATTAGGCAGCATGTGAACAGCCAGTTCTTGTGTATGAAGCTGGAAAAATTGTCAAGTATAAATATCTGACAGATTTGTCCAAGGGCTAAGTTGTTAAGGTCAGAGCATCTTCAAAATGGTATTGTGAGGTGCTCCTGATAAGCAGTGGTTAGTGTCCATCAAAAGTGGCCAAAAGAAAGACAATTGTAGAGCCAGTGATGGGCTCATGGGTGCCCATGGCTCACTGATGTGTGTTGGGAAAGAAGGCTAGGTCATGACTTTTTTTAAAGCTACAGTTGTGGTTGTTCTCAGCAAAGTTGACTCTGTGGAAATGTTTTCACAGGAGAAGATTCTGGCTTCTTTCTTTTATCATCTCATTGCTCACTAGCAGCTCAACAGAAAGTCACACCATTTCACACACACACAGTAAACAATGTCCTAGTTTATCTGATATCTGAGTTATAAGATAGCTCTTAAGTCTTAATTGTTAACTAAATAACTAAAATATTTGTTTTTATTTGGCCTGCGGAACTGTTTTTAGAAGCCACTGTTTAAATGGACCTATGTTCTTTTATTTCTGTTGCAAGGTTGCAAGCTGTCTTGAACAGTCTGGAATAATCTCATTCAACCCAATGAAAAATTGTCATATTATTTATTCATAGTTGAGAATAATTTTGAGATTCTGGTTTAAATGTCTATGCTACTGAGCTGCATACATAATATAGAACTGACAGTGGACTTTTATCATCAGATGTTTGAAACTGCTACGCTGGTCATATGAGTGCAATCTATACTCACATTTATTGTTCACGGTTATCTCCGTTATGTGTCTTCAAATGTAAACCAAATGTTTGGCTCCTGAGCAGGGGCCACTTGTGTTTCTCTCCACGGCCTGTTCTGCTCCATTGCTATTCTTCTCGTTATTTTTAATGGATTTTATGCTTTGGCAAGCACAGTTCAATTGAGGAGAGATCGAGCTTGTGATTTCTGCCATATCTGCGGCCAGAGATGCTGTCCACTGTGAATAAAAGACGCGTAAGATAGAACAGGCCCATGTGAGGCCTTATCGCAGCTGGCATAGAACGCAGCAGTTAGGCTATGCATAGAGTGCACACACCATTCTTCCGTGGAATGCTTTAGAAAGTGCCTTTCAAAGTCTTAATGGACAAATCACTATGATGATGTTTTGTGAGACTGAATGTCCCACCATATTCACTGTTGTTAAGAGTACAACAATTTACAGTGAATGCTATAATACAGTGGTAAATATCTATTGTTGTTTGATCTACTTCTGATCTATGTATTCTTTTTTCGCATTTTTTCGAAATCACCAGACTGATGCGCATCTGATATACAGCACACTAGCCCCAGTCTTTTAACATGTCATGTCTGTTGCAGCTGCTCTAAGCAATACAGTCTCAATTTTCTGATAAGAGAGAGCTGCATTTGTCAAAAGAAACTTTTTCAAAGATTTGAGGCAGATAATGGAGGTAGTAGCTCTTAAAAGAGTGTGTACAGCCTTCATTTGCTTTGTGCGAGGTTAAAGGCACAGTGTGCTTTCTTTTTCACTGAAAAAGAAATGCAAAGGTGACAGATTTAGAACGGCTATGGAAGATTTTTTTATATGCCACTGCATCAAAGGTAGAATAAAAGGCCATGCCAAGTGGCTGATCATGACATGCTCAGTTATTCTACAGTGCCTTTCTGACCTGTATATCGTTGAAGATGATGTAAACTTTTCTCATTACTGATCAAACTCTGTTGCTTATACTTTTGGGTTAACTTTAGGTGACAGAAGCTCAAATGTTAATTTATAAAGATTAGATTAAAATCATTGGCATGTTTTCATGATCCAGATCTTGGCTCTGACCCAGTTTGCAACACAGGAATACAGGAAAAATCTGGACAGTTTTGAGAACCACTGTTCTAGACTACCACCACAATTTAAGGTGGGGTGGGGGTGGGGGTGAGGGGTGGTTGTATTTTAATACTCTAGCCCAATGAAGAGTATTAAAATAAGGAGTATAGGGGATATGCAGTCATATATGTTTTTTTAGTCATATTTATAAGTTTTACAAATTTTACCACATTTCCTAAAGTGTCACCCTAGGCGACTACCTAGTTTTCTTATGTGGACACACCAGTCGGGGGTGTGCTCCAGTGAGCTGGATTCAAACTTCAGCCTTCCACAAGCTGTAGAGTGATCCACCAGCTTTAGAAAACATCACATTGTGTGCAGTTTGCAAGATCCCCTGAAGTAATTGGAGGTCCCTGTCCAAAAGTGTTGGCTGGCTGCCAGCTCTCTTGCCCAAGCAGTGGTGACAGCTCTACCATCAGTAAAACATTTTATAAATAGTTCTTCGTTTAAAATGTCTATTTCAATATAAACAATTGAAAATGTTGCTTTCTGTATTTATATTGGGATAGTTCCAAAATAAAATCATGTGTTTTGTGTACGGCTATACTGCAATTTTACTCTATTCAGACTGTACCATTCTGAAAGCTTATCAAAAGTTTTTGTGTCTAATTGCAGTTTCTTGACAACAACCTGAAAGCCAGGATGAGTAAGTTTCATGCAATGCTATCCTCAGGCAAGCCAGTGTTGCAGCTTTAGTTAAAATGTTAATAATAATAATGCATTTTATTTATAGGTGCCTTACAGAAAATGCAAGTAGATAAACGACAATAAAGAACAAAAAGCAGAAAATAAACATTAAAAATGGTAAAAGTGGACAATGCAAATAATTTAAAGACCGTCTGCGAGATTGAACAGATGGCTTGTTTTTATTCGTATTTTAAGGAAATCCTTGGCTATTTAGGAAGACCAAGGATGAACCCAGTTTATTCCAGATTGTATGTCCATATTGAGCACTATCTTCTATTAACACTGTACAATGCTGTGTATGATCAAGTCTGGAGTCACGCAAGTGGCCTAGACCAACTCAGTTTACTCACGTTTTAGTTTTACAGCACATCTTCCTCACATTTTAACTGTATTACCACTTGTTTCTCACTCTTTGTTCTTCAAAGCTTAATGTCTAGTATAGTGCTGCATGACTTCAGAGGTCCAGTAGAATGCCAGTCTTATGCTAGGTTTACGGGGGATTGGGGATATGTTCAGATTTTAAGACTAAAAGCCACTATATTTTAAGAGTCTTGCATGCTCTGGGGTGTGTTCCCCCACAACTCATACTGAAAGCAAATCACAGCAGCTGCAATTCCACATTTACAACTTATGTGCTATTACTGTGTGCCAAGAACCACACCATATCAACCCATGTACCAATTTGTCTTTGAACCAGAAAATGCCTCAGCAGCAAAGCTTGACCCAAAAATGACTTCTCCATACCTTGTACGTGGACTAGGGGAAATTGTACAAGGACAAAATCATGTGGCATGAATGATCAAACCCAAATGACTTTATTCAAATTCACTGCATGGCCACTAATTTGAGGGGCTGAAACCAATTTCCACTGGACCATGCATTCCCGTCTGACACAGCCTCTGTCTCTTATTTACTCTTAAATGCCAGAGAATCATTGCCTCCCCCTACTCAGTATGAGAGGAACATTTTAATGAGATTTCCCCTCCTGTCTCAAACCCTGAAATGGCAGTGAAGACGTATGGGTATGACATTTGCCTGGGAAAAAGAAGAAGTTTATCTACCTCCTTCGTATTTACCTCTTAAGACTGCAGTGTTTGGTAACTGTAGTTTATATCCTCTTGACACTCGAGGAAAATGCGGGCACTGTGATGACACTTATGATAGGAGTGTGGTGAATCTCATATGAGACAAGTGAACTACAAAACCCAGCCGTCCACCTGCTCATATGGAATATTCCAATCTCAGGCAATCTTAATGGAAGAAATATTATACAAACTTTGGAGACATTTAGGGTTGTTGTAGAAGCTGGAATATGGGGAAATCGGCCATGTAGGCAGCACTGTTTATCTCCATTTTTTTGTTTGCCCTTAAATTTCAAAGACTGCACAGTTGTGGTGAGAGCTCAACAGTTCTGCAGAGAAGAAAACAACATTTCTGGATTTGTTAATTGCAGTCACAGCATGACTTGGTTTGATCCCATTCATTTGGGGATTCGCATGGTAGAACAGCTTAGCAGGTTACCGGGTTAAGTTGGAGAGGATCCCGGCTTAGAGCTCTTTAATGAGCCTCCATCCTCCAGCCAACATGCTTCCTGCAATGGTATGATTGGATTGCGGTATGTTCCTATGTGACGGCCCTCTGCCCGTAATAATGGTAATTTATCCACTCTGGTATTATTCAAATGAGAGTGGAAGGACAGACTGGCTGCTAAGTCCAACGGAAGGATATTCCAGGCATTAATGATTTGAAGTGTCCCATGTGGAACAGCGGGACTAAATGAAAGTGATGCATTTTGTCCTTGCTGTAGACGTTATGAGATAACACACTTCTCCAGTGGGAAATGGAACTAAGATAAGCTTATCGGCACGCTGGATTGGAATATAGTTAACGTTTAAGACAGCGTGCGATGGACACAGTAAGTAGCATAAGCACATTTTATTTACATATGTGGAACCGGGGAGCACATAGGCTCCCTGACCATGTTCGTGAAATTGCTTTTGGGCCCTGCTGTTTACAAACACACAACCAAGAGGTGGCAGTCCATGCTTATCTGACCATCTGGCTACACTCAGGGCTGCTTAACTGTAATGAACTGCACTCGCTGCATACTAAACACTCTGTTTTCAGAAAATAGCAGCAAACTGTCCACTGGCTGCCCGCTCGTGCAGCACGGTCCACTGAGTGTCCGCATGGTGCGCTCCCACCCTCGTGCATTTGACACCAGCGGACGTCCAGGTGGGGACCCCATGTGCTACTCCACACTGCCACACAGTGGATAATCTATTAGAGGAAAGGTTAAAAAGAAGGACAGAACAGACGTAGGCCGCTGCATGGCTCCTCATTAGGAGGGTGACGCCAACTCATCCGCCTTCTGTACACACACTTATACACACATACACATGCGAACATACCTGCTGTAGATCCTCTCAGGACTCTGAGCCTGTTGATTGCTTATTTTACCCCAGTCCCAGTCGGGGCGCACGTCACGCTGCCCTGCTGTACGCCAGACTCAATCAGCCACTGCCCCGCGGAAACTCTGCCAATCACCCGGCTGCCTTTGATCCCATCCGGCTCCCAAGCCATCCTCCTGCGCCAGCGCGCGTTTGAAAAGCCTTGGCCTCTCACATGTCTGCAGGTGCCTATCGCCTACATGCTACTTTTGTGGCTCCGCATTAGCAGGATGTACTCAGACAGAAAACAAGGTCACAGCTAGTAATTGCTTTTATGGCAGTTGGGTGCCAGGGAACTGTGCAGTCATTAATGGGGAGGTTTGCCCAAAATTTTTCATTAATCATCCTCTAAAGTTGCAAACATACATGCAAAGTTGCAGCTTCTAATTATGTAGGTTGGAGCTTAAAACTCTCAAATGAATCCACTGAGCAATATTTAATTCTCTTGTTGTCTGTACTTTTAGATAAATCTGACACTGCAGTATGCATTTTACATGAAGCACAACCGTTCGTAATGCCCCCTTTAACCAGAGGCTTCTCTTATCGCTCTCTATGTAGGAGTGTCAAACATACTTATATATACTTCATTATGTATTTCTAAATGAAAAATAAAATAACCGTAGAGGCAGGACTGGCACTAAACACTAGTTTTACAGCCTATGTGTACTAACTCAGCTATCAGTATTTTTCTCTGTGCGAAGGCTATTACACGATAGTAAGTCCACCGTAAAGTCCAGCACGGTGAATGACGCACTCACTTGTTATTTTATTCAGGCACATATCATGGCAGAGAATGCACAGTCCTCTGGACCTTTCCATAAAACAAGGTAATAAAAGCAATGATCAGTAAAGAAAATGGATTGCTAGTTATTAAAAAGGGGCCAAAGGGCAAAATTCAAAGCTGTAGTTCTTCGAGGCTTTTTCTTATTTATATTTTAGTCCCTGATAACATCCACAGATCAAAAATATGCACTGTACACAATTTGTATTTGTGATTTGTTTGAACAATTCTTAACTGATTAATAACTGAAGAATGTATGCTATTGAAATGATACTGTTTAAATTCTATAATTGGTGCGGATTGTTGAATATAACTTCTGTCAGTTTTATTATCAAAGCAATGTGCCTTCCTCATCTCTCTGAACAATGGCTTAGCTTTAATACCTATAACTATATGTGTTAAAACCTCCTGGTGGAGGTGATTAGAATGTCCCAGGATACAATTATTCAAGAAGCTTTCCTCAAGGACACGAAGATAGCTCCCGGCACACACTGTACCTTACAGATAATTGGCCATATCCAGGTAGTAATCACTGTGCATTACAGACGGGCTTAGAAATCAATGGAATAATGGAATGAATAGGGTGTTTAGAGCCATAAATTATTGTTGATTTCATAGTAGAAGACGGCTGAATGGCTTGTGCCATTAGCATTCAGACACAATAAAGGTACAGAATTGAGAACACAAATTAGACAAACAAAAGATATGACAATTGTTTCTGACAATCAGTTGTGTGCATAGTTGTAATGTTCAAACTCCTATTTGAGAAAACTGGGCAAAAAATTCATGCTCTTCTTACAAGAACCAGAGAATCCTATAAGCTAGACATAATCTTTACCTACTGCCCCACATACCATATGTTGATTAATAATAATGTTTGGAACTGATTTTTTCCTTGTAGGAATTGTTACAGTAAAATCAGTAAGTACACAGACTCGTGTGTATTTTATGATTTACAAATTATAAAGTAGCTGACTTGCATGTTGTACAGAAAGAACTTTGTGTTTATCATTAATTTCAGCAGTAATGCCAGCATCCTAGTCCAACATTCTGGCCAGATTCAAGACGCTGGCTTTCTGAGACCTCATGGGGAAGATTATAGGACCCTTTGGAGGTGATTCTGGACCCCCGCATTAACCCTCAGGCTTGTGAGTCAATAGTTTCTGCAGCTATTTGACAAGCAACGGGCAAAAATTCAGGTAAACATTAATCGAGCATCAGGGCATATGCTCTGTGACACTCATCATCAAATGCACACTGAAAAGTACATCTGAAAATTGAGATCAAGTAGGAAACGTACAGCAATGGTGTGAAAGGATTTTGTGAGAGCAGAGGTTAAGATTGGTTGCAAAGTATATGCTCAACACCAATTACCAGAGGCACTTTAGAGCACTGTGCAGTCCTTGAATGCGTTTTTCCCTCTTCTAAAGACATTGTACATGCTTTAATATAAATGACTAGATGAGTGTACTTTCAGAATTGTCGAGGACATTCATCAAGGGGCTATTTGCCTTGTTCAGTGGTGGATATGTGCTATGGATCTATGTGCTATGTGATTAACCTGATGAATTAATTTATGTCAAAAAGTATTATATATATGGGTGTGATGTAACCCCACTTTTGGTCTTTGTTGTTTTTTTTTCATAAATCGATATACTATTTGTCAGTCTCCACATGGGTCTGTAAAATGTATAAATTATTAACCTGTGAAAAGTGTTGAAAATAGTTTGGGATTAAATCTCTTACCTCCAGACACTACAGCCAATCTCCATCCCCTTGTCATCCAGAGGATTATGTGCAATCTCATACCTGTACACTAGTTGTGAAGTTTATTATAAAGTGAATGTGATATTTAATATTTTATTCACTATATTAATGCGTTTTTAAAGAAAAGTATTTTGACTTAATTGTTCCTGAGATGTTGATGCAGAGGAGGAGTGTGAGTAAGGAAAAACATTTCCCTCTTATAACCATCAGGCTTTTGTTGTGTTTATGTCAGTTCATTGGTCCAAGTTTTGAGCGAACAAAAACTAATGAACCATGGTATACAAGCTGTAGGCTTTAATCAAGTGTTGTAGTCCGTTAATTGATGTTGATACAATTAATGGAATTCTATGTCCATATTTGCCAGTCAAAACCCGCATAAATACAACCTTACAAACAGTTATGTAATCATATCTTAAGATGTTATACCAATTATGATGACACAGTATTCATTTATCTAGAATATACATAGTTTTTGAGTTTCCTAAAAAATAGCCATTTTGGACATATGAGGTTTCATATATCTATATATGAAAGTGAAAAAAAGTGAAATAATGTGACCATTCAGTCATACGTGAAAACACCACAGCACACTGTGTGAACAGCCCGAAATCCGTCTGTGTAATCAATGCAACACACAAAAACTCATGTGTGCTAAATGCTTACTTTCACGTACTATTATTTATAAGGGATTTTTGATAAGGACAGTTGATAAATGCATGCTCATAATTACTATTGCATGTGATGTGTAGATAAAATGTTCTTCAAGTGATAAAATATTTGAAATAAGAATGCAAATGAGTCAATAATTGCTGGTTCCTCAAATTGGCTGACGTGGGCATCCATCTGCTGCAAGTGTGTGAGCAAAGTGCTCGCTAATTAAAATGTTCGGAAGTCAATTTAGGAGATTGAAATTATTAAATGTTAATTTATATAATTCTTTCACACTGGGGAAAGGGGAATAAAAAATGCCACACTTTTATTATTTAGCTCTGTTGAATAAGAGGCAAATGGGGTAGATTCTAATATTTATGGTCTGTGGTCAAGTTAATGATGTGCTGCACTTATTGATGCCGTTAGGTTTAATTTAGCAAACTGACAATAACACGCTTGCCCAAGAGGTAGGAATTTATGGCATCATAACAAACAGATCCCAGAGTGCATGGTTAACGTACGGCATCGATAAACACTGACAGATAAAAGATTGACATACATCATTTTGGAATAAATTAACTCAAACATCTACTCAAAGCCGATCCTTTCTTTTGAGCCTTAAAAGCACCAATAGATTCATTTTTCCTTCATTACGTGATTGAATTAGCTTTAATAATGGATGTCATAAAAACAAGAGATTCTCTGTTAATAAATCTGTCCTGGTGGCAAAGGAAAGTCATTTTTTAAGCATCTCTAAAGGTGACTGAAACGAACCTCTTAAAATCAATCACACCAACATAATTCTGATTTACATAAAATTTTCTTTACTCATATTTAGGTCAGTCTTTCTGCTATATTGTAGAAGGTCAGAGTAATAAATATTTTAAGCAAAAAATGTAAAGAAGTACTTGCAGCTTGCTTGGAAATACTTTTTAGATTTTATTTTTTTTTACTTTTTAGATCCAGCATCACAGTGAGCAGTAAGCCGAGTCAGTTCCAGTAATGTCAGCAGTAGTAGGCTAGTCAGTAAAAT
>JBBPDH010000104.1:12026950-12040788 GCA_037974565.1 Clupeocharax schoutedeni
ACTGTTCTGATTTGGTTGTAGACTATATTTGTTCAGGAATAAAAAAATGTTCAGGGAAGTTCAGGCCGACACACAGATGGTGAAGACTTTTACCAGTTTTACAAATGTGGGTTTTATGGCAATATTTTATTTTATTCACATTTTATTCACACTTTTAGTGATGTGATGTTATTTTATTTAAATGTATGTTCATGTACTTCTAAGTTCTAACACGGTGGGTTGGCAAAAAGTAAATTCAAGTCAGAGTGTCTCTGTGTCTGGAATGGATGGATAGTATTCTTGAGTCTATAAGGTAAGAATAAAATAATAAAGATAACTATGTTTGAATTGTTAAATAGGTTTGACTATTAACTGTTCTACTAGGTGACTATTAACTGTTCTACTAGGTGCTTATACTATACTGACTGGGTTAAATAGAATTGCCTCATCAAATAAGATGGTAAAAAACTAATTTATTGACTAAAATGTCATCAGTTTGCGTGCATGTTCGTGTGGGTGCGTGTGTGTGTGTATCTTTGGTAAATTTTATTTTATTATTTTTTATTTTTATTTGAGGTTTCATTTTGAACTGAAAGTCTTGTTCACTTACATTAATGATCACCAAAAACATTCAGGCTAATTGACTTAAACTGTCAAAACAGTTCACTTTTGCTTGGACCCCTATGATCACCCTATGCTGCTGAACTTCTGTTTGCATTTATATTGTTCATTTAGAGAAAAACACAATTTATCACATTTCATTTTATCTGTAAATATATTTCAATCAAGAACCCAATTTCTCTGCAAATGTTGCAGATTAGAACAGGGTTGGAAACCCAGCAAGTGACCTCTAATTTTTATTATTAACAACATGTGGAGATGCCAGTACCAACTGTCATATCACATTTAGTCACTACTGCTGTGCTAAATGGTTCAGTGCAGTCAAAGAGAGGAAAGAAAGAGCAGAGTAAAGTCTGTTAGTGGATGTTTTATTCCTTTCGGTTTTATGACCAAACTTCCCTTTGACCTAACATCCTAGGTTTTATTCTAGGTTTGCAATGGACTATAAGAATAAATATATAGGTGTTTATTTAGGGGTATAGGAGGTCCTTGGGTTACGACAGGTTTGATGGAGAACTTGCGGAATTTATCAAACGCTTTTATCCAAAGCGACTTCCATTCTCTACCTACAGGGGCAAGTCTCCCTGGAGCAACTTGGGGTTAAGGGTTTTGCTCAGGGTGGTGGGATACAAACCCATGACCTCTTGGTCTAGAGGCAAGTATGCTACTTATACTTACTTATACACTGTACTGTACTGGAGGACACCAACTCCCGCACTCATACACTGTGTTACTGTGTATTCTTCCACTACACAACCAAACTAGTTTGCTCACGTAGTCTATAAGTACGACGCTAAGGGTGTCAGCCAAAACACTCACATATTTAAAGTTTCTTTTATGGGAGTGAACTTCAAATGTTGTATGTCAAGACTGTCGTAACCCGAGGACCCCCTGTATAAAAATCTAGTCCACAGTTCCTTAATTCTAGCTGGTCTTGAATTCTGTTTATTTAATAGACGCTACCACGCCTATAACGTCTTTTTCAGTTTTAAATGTGTTGAAGAAATATTATTCTTATTATAGTTTCCTACATATTCAAATGTTATTCATGCATATTCAAATACTGTTTTCATTAATAAATTATCATATATTAGTGGGTTTGAGCACATATATAACCATTTTAATCATTAATTGAGCATTTTGTAGTTGTGTAGGTGGAAGTGGACTTTGGGAAAGTAGACGGAAAGTTCACTATGGCAGCCTGTCTTAGTTCCCGAAGAACACTGTCTTTTCCCAGGGGGAAATGAGTTCTGGGGGGATTCTGCCATCTTTGTTTACAGGAAACTCCAGATGTGAGAAGAGCGAGGTGACCCAGCTCGAAGCGTCTGGGAACGGAGAAGACGGAATCCTCCCCTTCTATATTAGCCTACTGTTCGACAACAGACTGATTGCAGCTTTTGCTTTGACAATTAACCATAAACAAGGATGTTACTTAATCACTGCCTTAGGATCCAGATATAAACTGCTTGTTGAGTTTCTGAACTTTAAACAACTCCTCTGTTAGACTTGATCTAACTGTTGTGATTTTTGTTCCTTTGCTGCAAGTAAATAAAACATTGTTTTATACTTTATCACATCTTGTGGTGAGCTTCCTTTTATTAGTGTAAATTAAAGAGCCCTTTTGGGAGAATTTCTTTAACAACTTGGTCCTTCGAGAGCCAGATCTCTACATCCTTCACGTTCCCCAGGTTCGGCGGGGCCGAAATCCGTGCACGGGGGAGTCTGAGACTCCTTAATGAAAGTCCTCCAGCTGAATTGCTGTTTAAGAGAAGCCGGCCTGCTTCTGGGAGATGGTGAAGGTGACAGGATCAAAGAACCAGAGTTCACCACTGACACGGTATGCTACCAAATATATTTGAGTTAACTTTTTCAATATGTTTTCGAACAGTTTTGAAGGCCACATCCCTGGAAACACTTTGTTGATACAATGTACTAAAATAAATGGACAATATGACGTCAATGTGAAACAGTGCTGAGTCTCTTTGTTTTGCTTTTCACTAGGAAAGCCACTTAATTAAAACTTAGCTTGGATAAGTGTCTAAGAAGAACTGTACACAAATTACATATATCATTTAAAAATCAATCAATCAAGGGAAATTAAGTACGCAAACGGGATGAAAAGGGCTTCATTATAAAAGATAAGAGCCTGTAGAGGGAGCATGTTTGAATGTTTTGAGTTGGCAAAACCCTTGAGTTAAATAGTTGTGCTGCATTGATAGCAATCATTATTCCAAAAATTTAATATTGGGGATGTCATTAGCTGCCTTATAAATGAGGCTTGGTTACACAGGGATGGGTAATGAACAATGCGGTGTTGAAAATTTATCTTAAGATGTAAATTAGTATGAGACCAGATAAAATAAATTCTTTGGATGCGAACCAAGTAATTATGCTATTCCGAAATGATCATGAAAGCATTTGTTCAAAGACACAGTGCCTAAGTGGGCCTATATTTATGCATAATAACACAAATCTTGCCGGCAGTTTGCTAGTGTGGATATAATGTGCATTAATATGGAAAGCATATTAAAAAGAATAGGGATTTCAGCATTTCTGCCATGGCTCAGCTTAAGTCTGAATAAAGTCTTTGTGCATATCTTTGCACACACGGACCAGCAGAAGAGCTTCTCTGGTAGAACCGGGTTAACAAAACATTCTGTAGCTTAGCAGATAGCTCGTGAATCAGTGCATGACATGAACTTGGTTCATCATGAATTAATTAAGGATTACTGAACGTAGAAGTGGCTCCATACAATTATGGTTGGTGGTACTGATTCAAAGCCTTTTACATGTTTTACATCTTTTACAAAGTTAAGTGAAAACTGAACTAAGTTCGACAGATTTATTGTAATTCGTATAGATACAGCTCTCTGAGGATGTGCCCATGCCATGCTGGAGGTAGTTTGAGGTCATACTTTTTTAAGCAGAAACTGTTTGGAAGATATTTGTCCATCTGTTCCCTTACAAAGAACATTGTTTCTCCAGTGTCTGCTGAAGATGATGGCCAGGATGAGGGAAAAAAAGCATCTCAATTCTGAGATTAGAGGCATCTCTGGGGTGCAAACTGTATTGCCTGTGAGCTCCGGAAGCCAATTTCATGCCAGGTTCACAGTGTGTAGAGATATATCTCACAGTCAGCAAGCAACTCTGGTATTCTTGTGTGGATTTCAGCTTGAACCTTTCAAAGGATTTATCTCTGGTTATAATTTAGCACCTTCTTATTAGTTTTAAAGAGAGAAGCACTCAAAAGGCCATGTAAAGTTCAGCTCTGGCCTTCTATTAATGCATCCCAAGGGAATTCGTTCAGCCTTTGTGTGTGTTTGTGTGTAAAGCAGCAGTTGAGACCACACATTCATGCTCACATATTCTAACTGCAAGGTATGTAAAACACTGGCTATTCAAATGCAACAGTCTTTGGCACAGTGTTATATTTAACACCTGCAAATCAAATGAAACCAAACACTTTTTCAAAGAGACATAATCAGGCTTTCATTAAAGTTTGCAGAGTAATTTATACTTAATGAGAATAACCGCTTGTTCTAAGAATGCTCGTCACAGCAAAATAATAGAACACATTCAACTCTAGGCAATAGGCATCTCCATCGGCTCTATTCAATAGGCATATCCACATTTGCATCATGCATGTGTTTATGCACACAGCAACAGTCTTTGAGAATCCCAGCAGCTGTTTTTATTAAAAGACCTTTTTCCGGTTAGCTTTACCCCCCTTGTGTCTGCGAGCGCTATGGATAAGCTTGTCGTTGAAGGAAGGGAGGGCGCCTCAGAATGGGATTATATTCTGCTCCATAGAAAATCGAACCTTATTGAAAACAGCAGGAAACCTCACAGAGCAGGAAGTTGCAGTATAAGATTTTCAGCTTCAGCTGAGCCCCTTAAACAAAACAGTGATATGCACCATACAAGGGACCTCATCTGCAAGCATTAGTTGGAAAATTCCTTTTGATTTTCCACTATTCTTCCATATCTGGGCCGGACTCAGACTTTTTGTTTAGGTTCAATGCAGTCAAAGAGAAGAAAGAAGGGCAGAGCAATGGCCGCTAGCAGATGTTCTATTCCTTCCGATTCTAACTACAGTGCCTGACAAAAGTCTTGTCACTTAACCAAGTTGTAGAAACAACAAATAATTGACTTGACAATAACTTGACTTGGAGTTAATCAGTTGGAATTAGGGCACAGAAAGGTCAGATTTTGCCTGGACAGAAGTATTGTAAGGCTTGTAAGACGAAACCCAAGAATCTTGACGGACTCCAGATTTGCCATTCCAGAACACTTCCTCAACAAGTTATTTTAGCCTTTGCCAAGACGTATGGATGTTCTGATGTTATTGTAGCATGTTTCTGTATTCTAAATAAAGTATATGTATACTTTTTTATTTATTATTGTATATGACAAGACTTTTGTCCAGGCAAAATTGGACCTTTCTGTCCTAATTAAATGATAAAACTCAATAAATGATGCTAAACTTTATTTCTGGTATAATAGGCAGAATCTAGAGGACTTTGCCTTTCTTATGAGCCATTTCTGATTCCAACTGATTAACTAGATGTGTACTCACACTAAGCATGGGCCCGAATACGATTGTCCCCCCTCCCCACTCCCCCTCTGGCCTGCACTCACATAGGGTTTCAGCATTCGTGCCGGAGCACGCTTACGTCATTATGGTGCAACGGTTTCAGGATAAACAGGAAGCGCGGCGTGCTCTCGCTGAACGCAGTGGAATCCATCTCTCTGTTTACTTTGTTTAAAGTAATTTTGAGTCGTTTGGTCCGGGGTCGTCCACAGCCCCCTCACAGCCTGTTGCTAAACAGGTCTATCGCTTTTGTGGCATGAAAAATGGTTTTGGAGCATCGCAAAAAGTGACTCCAGCACGGTTAGCGCTCATACTACATGCGAACTGCGCCCGAGTCCAACTGAACCATGCTCTAGCACACCTCTTTCAAGCGGGCCAGGGACGCCTAAACGAACTGCGCCTGGGCACAGAGCACTCACACTAATTAAACGAACCGCGCTTTGGTCGTCAAAAGCACTCGGGCGCGGTTCAAACTGTCTAGTGTGAGTACACCCTACATGTCTAGTTATTATTTGTTGTTCCTACAACTTGGTTAAATGACGAGACTTTTGTCGGATGTAGAGATGCCTGGCCAACAGCCCAGGCGCTGCTAAAATGGTCTATCAGAATTTCTTTCGGAGAAGTTTCAGCAAAGATTGAAATTTGACTATTCAGGGGTTTATTCGGGAGTAGAAAAATAAATAGCACATTCTAGTGAAATTCATGGGATCTTTTTAAACCTGGTTAGTGTTTCTTTTTTATTTATACACACATGCTAACATCACTCATTAATTCAGTCACATTTAGTCTGTGTTTCAACATTCCAAACCCTGAAAGTAAGCATAATTCTACATCCTCTTAGTATAATACATTCACCCTATATAATCATATACTGTCTTTGCAATTGGGGGACCTTGAAATAATTTTCCCCACATTTTCCTGGCACAGTCTATTTAGAAGAATTATTTTAGCAACAAGAATGGGACAAATCATGAAATCTTCGCAATAAAAGTTACATTGTAAGACAACATACTATATATGATTTGTGCAGCCAGTCTATACTGAATGAGAAATAAGATTGTTAGGATTTATATCTTCTTTATTATCTGACCACATTATAATTCATGGTCCCCTTAATGCTCCATACTGGCGTTGATAATGTGACCAATTCTAGCCTGCATGCTTGTTCTGAAACTGTCAGACTGCATCCAGCACTTACAGCAGCAAGCTGAGTCAGCATTTTGTTTCTTTTATTTAAGCAGCAGACAACATGGTAGCACTGAGCTTTAAATTTGTAAGCAGTTTTGTATTATGCTGAACATGGATATACTTCTGGGTATGATGGTTGTTTTACACATTTCCCACATAGAGATTGTCTGTGTGGTCTAGAAATAGGCTTAATCACTGCCTGAGAAATCAGCCCCAAATATTTGAACAGGCCATTGTTTTATGTATGTCTATCACTGGGAACCTGCATAGCCAGCCTAACTTGCCCTGCAGATGAGCTACAATTAAAGAGGGCATACTTTTGTATCTGTGCTGATTTTGGAACTCATTTAATCATCCCTGCGGCAAATCGTTTTCGAGGAGAAAATATCTAGTAAAAAAAAAAAAAGTTGTGCTCATCGGAAACCACAACCCCCTTTTTTAAACCAGTTTTCATGCTGATTTCAGATCTGTTTTCAGTTTTCAGTCACATCAGCCTAGATTGGCAATAGACTTGCATGAGGTTTTTATTAAACCACAGGCACCAATCAGGAAACTGTTTCAATATTTTCAGTGCAAAGTCAGACAGGTGTTCACTTTGGCATAGATATAATGATCAGTGTCAGTCAGCTACCACTGTTTCTTCAAAAACACTCAGCATATGATGATTATATACATAACTAGCTTCATAAAAAAAAGGTATGTGCGGGGAAACCTAAACACAGATTTGAAATCAGCATCAAAAACGCTACAAAACCCACATAAACTTATCTCTGATGATTATGACTCGTGAAATAATATCTTTCAAGATGCACATACAATTAATGCAGTTGGAGCAGATCTGATAGTTAGTTAGGGAGTTGCCCTGGTGATCAGAATGCTGTGGGTTCGAATCCCATGACTACTAATGACCCCACAGAGGTACCCTTGAGCAAGGTACTGTCCCCAAACACTGCTCCCTGGGCACCCCAGCAGCTGCACTTGGCAAATGGGTTCAATGCAGAGAAAGAATTTCACATTGTTCACACAGTCTGCTGTGCAGAATTCACACAAGGGGTCACGTTACTTTACAAACCACACTGATACTGCAGTGTTGACATAACAGATGAATGCATAATGTTTCCATCTGCAGTATTAAATCTCTGACTTGCATTAGGGATGGGGCAAACAGTGTATTTCTTAGCACATATCACAACACCGTGCTCGTGTGATGCTAAAGGAAATCATGAAAGATGACACATTACACATTAAAATGCATTTTGCCTCTCAGCACTCAATCATTTTAACACTCAATCTTGAATGTAATGCCGGAGAACACACTCCTCCCACCTGTAAAAGAAAATGAAAGGCCACGACTGATGTCAACTGGCACTTTCTAAATTTCCTGTTCACTGTCTCGACTTACTGTTGGCAGTTAAGGATCCATTTATTACCAGCGGTGCAGAAAATACACTTCATCAGTCTCCTGCTCATTAGAGACTGACACCTTGATTATATTCAAAATGGTTGAAAAATGGGCAGGCCTCTTTGAGAAACACTGAAATGGGAAAGATAATTTGT
Source organism: Clupeocharax schoutedeni (assembly GCA_037974565.1). Lineage (NCBI taxonomy): Eukaryota > Metazoa > Chordata > Actinopteri > Characiformes > Alestidae > Clupeocharax > Clupeocharax schoutedeni. The sequence continues at coordinate 12,034,887 of JBBPDH010000104.1, forward strand.
CAAACTGATGCATAGCTCTACTGTCAATTTCACATTTATTTATTTGATATATGTGCTCTTATTTCCCTCTTCAGAAGCTGGCACCTATTCTGGACGGGCAGGCCACACTTCATGTTGCTTCAGGAGAGAGTCACCGTTCTTTTAAGAGCAGGTTTGTATTCACATCCATCTTCATCTGAGCACGGTAAAAATGTGTTCGCTGAATTAAGGCTGCTGAGGCTGGGAATATTTCCTATCAGTCTCTTGAAGTGGCAGGGAAATAAAGAAGGCCAAAGAGACTTTTGTATATTCATTGTAATCATGACACCTCACAGGCACTTAAGCCAAAAACAATGCTGTCAGAAGGACGCGTTCTGTTTCCTGTTACTTTAAATGAATGGCACAGATGTGAGAAGAGTGTCTAAAGCTATTCAACCGTCTTTCCTCATGTAATCAATGATGCTTTCCAGAACCACTGTTTAATTAAATACAGCAACAATGTTAGACGTTATACACAAAGACAGCTCCTGACTCATTACAGGCAGGTAATTTTGATAAATGTTTCTGCACAGTCCTCTACCAAACGCATACTGCTCACCAAGGTTATACACTGAAAATTATACTACAAAGAGAGATATCAGTAAAATAAATGTAAATAGCCTACCCATTTCTAGTGTTGTGTCATGTATATATGTGTATATCGAAGTTGTTTGAAATGATTTATCACTTGGATCAAATTCTTTGCAAATTCCAAATTTAAATGAATTCAAATTGGTAGTGTCTACGGCACAACCAATGCTGGAAGGGTGAAGGTTAATAAGTGCTGCATGAGCACCACTTATGGGACTTGGACAACACGCCTGGAGGAGAATGCTAACAGCCTCATCAGCTAACAGACGACCACAGTGGAGTGGAGGCCAAAACTCAACCAAGTTCAAGAGGCTGTATGAAACTGAGCTAAGCCTGCCTATGGTTTCATGCATTGCCGAAAGCTTACAGCATGATGCAATTCTTAGCTGTTCATTCATAATCCTCTGTATATCTCACAAACATATTTGTGGCTAAACAAATTAGAAGGAAGTGTCCTTTCACCTGCACTTCACTTCTCCTCATAACTTATTTCTTGTGAAACTATTTTCTCAAAAACACACAGGCCTTATGGAGATGGACCTTGGTGGTAAACTCTATTATCAGGTTGATTATGTACCTCCAGCAAGTCAGATGGTGTACCCACAATAAACTGTTAAATCTGGACGTAGTAGGTTAAATCTGTCGGATGGAAGTTAAATTGGTCAGGTCTGCACAATTCATTTGAGGGCAGAAGTAGAAATAGTATGAATTTAATTCTGAGTATAATTCTTGCTTGGGGGTTCTCCTCCGGTGTGGAGTTTCCAAATTCTACCCCTGTCTTTGTTTTCTGCCAGGTTCCCTGGTTTCCTCCCACAGTCCAAAAACACAACAGTCAAATTGGAGATGCTACATTGCCCCTAGGTATGAATGTGCATCTGCACTGTGATGGACATGTCCAGGATTTTTTTTGCCTTTCGCATTATGACTGCTGGAACAAGCTCCAGTAACCGTTCCACCTCCCTGGTTAAGGATAAGTATTCCACATAATGGACGGATGCATATTAAAATGTGTTGTCGCTGAAAGCTATTTCATATTGGTCGGGTTCTTTGTTTCTGTACTGTTTTCTGTTATGTGAGAATCTGAATTTTGAAATTCTGAAAGATTATGCAGGACATTAAATTCATTAATACAAAGCCAAGCAATCACATAAACACAGACACACACACACACATACACACACACACACCACTTTCCATGCATCAACTCCTCCAATGCTCTATTTGCCCTTCAAAAGATGCAGCCAGCTGCATTGCCCAAACAATAGAGGCAGCCTAGCTTAACGCTGGCTCAATCCTATATATAACCACAGAAATCTGGGGTCAGGTCCCTAGTTCTGTGTGCATCTAGGCCGGAGGGTTACCTTGATGGCAGTGGAGGCGATCTGGAGGTGGTGCAGCTTGCGTAGTGTGCTCTCTCTGTCTATGAAGTAGGAAGCAGCCAGCTGGTGGAGCGCCTCCAGAGTCACAGCCGTGCTGTTCGAGTCTGAGAGGTCTGCTGTCCGACTCAGCCTCCTCTTGTCTACAAATATAGTTAAAGCTTCCTCACCTGCAACAGGCCAGAGCACAGCGCAGCACAGTAAGGAGGAGGGGGATAGATAGTAGGAGAGGAGAAAGGATCATAGACATTTATTGTGACAAGATGTTTTATTTGTATTTAAATAAAATCCCAAAAGACTTCTGTTGTTTATTTTCAAGTTTTGAAATGATGCTACTGCACACTACATTTATCGGTACAAAATTACAACAATAATAAATGACAGTGTCTTACACTTTACAATAATTTGATGCCTAAATAATTTGAAGTTCATGTAGGCTGTTAAAAAAATAAAATATGTGACATTTCACAAGTTGAAGCCATTTTGGCAGTGTTCACTGTGCAGTGGTTCAGCCTGGAAACCGACAGACAGTGCCGCAGCCTACACATCAATATTAAAGTCTTGGCTGCAAAATACACTGCGAGTTGTGATGAAATGATGAGATTTGGCAACTCTTCAGTTTTATGTTTTTCCAGAAATCTTTGCAAAGACCTTGTCATTTATTAGCAGTGCATATAAACCTCTGCTGCAGGCATGATTTATAGACAGGACCTCAATACTACCATTTAGCCCAGCTTACTAGAACCTGTTTATAAATCAGTTTCTTTTTCCAAGTAGAAAAAAAAATCTGAAAGGAAATGAAAACTATGAAAGTCTAAAAGTCTGGACAACATTACACAATATAAATCATTGTTATCCATGATCACAGTATAATATTGTAGAATAAAATCACTAGGAGCAGTGAGGGATGTTGAGGTCATTGCTTAAGGGTACAACAGTTGTAAGGAAGGTCACATTCCTGTCAATCTGTCAACGAATACAAATAGGGCTTGACATAAGCGGTACGCAAGCAAGAATTGGCGTATGTGGTACGACAAATGCGCACTAGTTTTCAGTCTTCACTGCGCAAATCTGTAAATCTCTAGATCTCTATGTACCACCATTCAGAAAATGAAAACCTCAAAAAGAATAATAATAATAATAATAATAATAATAATAATAATAATAATAATAATAATCAAAATTCAGTCAGTGTGTGGCTCTGCCAGCCTCACGAGAATGCAGACACACCCATCATATTAGAATGTTGATTGAATTTTTATGGTGTCAAAAAATCCATGTGGGTGACTCGTAATTTAATTTCAGTTAAAATTCAGTTTGCATGTTCGGCACCATTTGGCACTGCTCAAAAGTAAAGTTAAAAGAAATCTATCTATATGTACGACCAGGGGACCGGCCGGTGCGTACCTATTCATTAATGTAGGTACTCATTAGAGTGCTACAGAAAAAAATGGTCTACCCCTGAATATAAAATGTAATTTTGTTCCGGTTAGAAAGTAAATATAACTTCAATAAGATCAAGAGTTAAATCACAGTACAGTTTGTTAAAGTCTGATATATTTTTGGCCTGATAACATAGATTTAACTTAAAAAAGGAATGTCGAAAGAAAAGAAAAGGTGCATTTTAGGTTACTTTTGCAAAACATTATTTGATTGTACTTTCAAAAACCATAGACCAACGCCTAGAACTACTTATCCAAAGTAGAGATAGATGTGTTTTCTAATTTGATTTCAGAAATCTTGCAGTCTTACCCTATTCTCTAATTTACATAAATGTGTTAAAACACAACATGCATAGCAACATTACACTTCAGTAAATGGTAGAAAGACATTTCTGTATTTTCTAAAGAATATAGTACAGCCAGGAGGCATTCATATTTAGTCTGGTACTTTTAGTACATATAAGACTTATTTGGACTGGATGATTGTCAGAAAGGGGATTTCCTCAGTATATCAATTTTTGCATCACATGTGCTCTCCTACTAGAAAATCCTGGAAATAATATTTTATACAAGTGATACCTCATAAAGTGGTTTGTGAACGTTGTATTTCTGCATAAATGTGACCTAAAACATTATCAGACAATCCGAAATGCAAGAGATACAGAGAACCCAATTAAATTAATAGTATAATACTTGGTCATTTATTTACTAAGGAAAAAGATCCAGCATTGCATACATGCAAATTTATTTGAACCTTTGCTCTCAGTATCTGGTATTACTGCGCTTGGCAGAACGAAGTGTAGCTATACATTTTTAGTAATTATCATTTCTGTTCATCAACTTGGAGAAATGTACAAGTGGCCCCTTAAAGACATGCGTCAACACAACACACCACACTGTGAACAATGTGAAATTCTTTCTCTACGTTCAATCCATTCATCAAGTGAAGCAGTAGGCTTCCACCAATGAGGGGCACCCAGGGAACAGTGTGTGGGGATGGTACCTTGCTCAAGGGTACATTAGTGATGACACTAGCAGTGTTTTGATTTGAACCAACAGCTTTCTGATTGCAGAGGCAACTCCCTAACCACCAGATCACCAGCTGCCCCATTCCTCCATCCAGAACAGCTTCAACTCTGGCATGTTGGTGTATTTCCTCATGTGAACTGCTTATTTCAGGACCTTGCACAATATTTATAATGAGTTAAAGTTAGGACTTGGCCACTTTGGTTCATTACATCACTTGTGTGCTTAGGGTTGTTGTCTTGCTGCATGATGTAGTTTCTCCCGAGGTTCTGTTCACAAAAGGATATCTTGATACTTTCCTTTTGAATTCACTGTTATAATTCAGAAGATAATTAGAATTCACCCTGGGATCTCATGCTGGATTGTAGTGTTTCCCTTTCTCCACAAAACATATTCCAACAGCCTTCTGGCTTGTCCACATGCTCTTCACTAAACTGCAGACGGGCAGAAATGTTCGATTTTTTGAGCATTTCAAAGGTCTTGATGTCCTGCATTTGCACACAATCTGCCTGACAGTGGATCGGTGGTTCTAAACTCTTTAGAAATGGTTTAGTTATCTTTTCCAGCCGATGAGCAATTCTTTTTTTGAGGTCCTCAGGAATCTTCTGTGCATGGATACAGTTCCACACGCATGCATGTGAAGATCAGACAGACCCCTCTTTTAATGAATGCATTATATGTTGCTCTCTTACTCCTGTCTTCCCACTGAATAACAACACTCAAGTCTAATTTCACTTTCAAAGGAACTAGTGATCCTAATACTTCTGTGCCACTCATGCTTAATTAATATTGGATCATTTTTCCTCTTTAAAAACCTGTACAATACTATTTTTGTCTCACTTGTTTAATAGTTTCTTTTTTATTCTTTTTACATTTAGAAATTCTGATGATGTTTTAGATGATGAAACCTGAACAATTCTAAACTGTCAAGCACCACTGTACCTGTACCTACCGTTTTAATCCACCTTCAGGATCTTGCTTTTTATCAGACATTTTTTCCTCCTCTAGCTAACATTCTCCCACTGTACAGAGGATGTGGATGAAGTAACACACAGAACCAAAAAAAATGACTGAGGGACTCTTCCAATGCATTCTTTGTTTTGCTATGTGTGGAGTGTTTAATACAGAAGCAGGCTTGACTACAATGAGCAGCACATTTGTTCAACACAAGGCATCATCTGCCAGGAAACACACAGAGTTGTTCTTCTGGATGTGACTACAAACTGTCAGAACCCCACTGAGTTCAGTGTAAAACAGCAGGTAATATAGACTGAACGTTTCTCAAGGGAGAAGAAAGAAAATCACTGAGCAGTTCCTGTGAAAGAGAAAATTACTAGGGGTGTGACGAGACGCTTTTCCCACAAGACAAGACGAGACACGAGACTGGGTTCACGAGAACGAGACGAGACTTTGACATTTTTTTAAAAGAAATCCTCAATGTTTAAATAT
>JBBPDH010000104.1:12099987-12121937 GCA_037974565.1 Clupeocharax schoutedeni
AGGGAAAAACAGACCAGGACAGACACGAGAGCTCAGTAGACTGGGGAAGACGAACGGGGAAGCACGCGAGGGGGCGGGGCGACCGTCACAGTTACCACCAGGAGGCCAAATAGGTGGTGTCTCAGGGGGTCTGACAAGTGAGAACGCCAAATGCCAGAAAACAGAAATATTTTGAACCAGGCATTTTGCACACAGGTTGAGACCTATAACAAACATAACAGGTCAAATTCTTCACTACTTCACAAATTATAGCAAAACTTTTCTAACCTCTTGGGGAGGATAAGCCATGGCTGGAGCAACTGAGGCAAGGTTTATAGACAAAATATGGGTGATGTTGGACAAATTGCTCCTCCAGAAATCAGAGTTCTTTTTTTATTTCTAGTCCAAATGGCCATGATTGATCATTGCACCCATTTTAATATCAATTAGAATTTTGCATTTATCATGCAGTATCTCAGCCTTCGTGACTCACCACTATTTCAGATATATCATATCACAAAAACCAATGCAACCAGGAAATTTTACCTGCTCCAAGTTTTTTAGCCCATTGCTTGTTCAGTCAATTAAAAGATCGAGCGAATTTCTAAAGAGGTGAAAAACGTCTTTAAGTGTGTAAATTACATTAATAGTTCGTCAATAATAAGGCTTACCAAGGATCTTGTCCTAGTATAGGCTACATTTATGTGCTTTCATCTCTCTATTCTTCTGCCTATTACTCTATTCTTATTATTACTAAATAATAGCGAAAACTGATCAAGAACTACAGATAAAATAATAAGTTTACCTAATATGATAAACCGTCAGTGTATCACTGAATTTCCGCAAAATATATATTAGAACACAGTGATTAATACCTTAATCACTATTTTCCCATGCAACATTTTATTATGTGTGTATTAATTGTGTTAAAAGACCTGAACACAGATTATTTCATATTGCTAGCACTTTGGAGACTTTTCACTTTGTCAGAAGACATACAGTATGTGGTCCATAGATGCAAGATTCTACAACTAAGTGAAAAAGTTCCATGCATCCATTCAAACAATAGAATAAAATAAGAGCCAATTTGTCATTGGTTCTGTAATAATACTAGTTTGTTGGTAGTTATGCTCTTACAAAGCACTTAAAATACCTTTAGCTTTCAGCACTGCACTGTTGTTCTGCACTGTTTCCAGTGAGGAGGAGAATTGTTTAGGCCAGAATATGTGGTGCAAAGATTTTTTTCCCAGAGTGTTGCTATGCAAGTAGAAGTTACATTAGTAGACACCTCAGGGTTTTTGCAGTATTTATGTAAAAAATGTTCGCTTGAAATTCTGAAATATATTTTTAATTGTCTGAATTTGAATCATGACCAGTTCAATAATATATGATAATAAAATGACCACAAAATAGATTACCTATACAAAACTATATTTAGGAGACTGTATAAATGGGTTTACAACAACTCTCAATATAATTCTCTACTCCACTCCACTACACTCAACCTTTCACTGGCTTGCTGTGGCTGCTCACTTTAGATTTAAAACTCTAATGCTCGCCTTACCTGTCAGGATTTATCACCTTGCCCTCTTAGAGCATCAAGCACAGCTCGGCTTGACCCTCCTCATATCAAAGGTCTCGGTGGTGTAACAACTGAGACAGTGGTGCGACTGAAGACCCACCACTTCACTCTGTATTTAGGATAACTACTGTGCGTTGATGTCACAAACTAACTCTAACTAATATATTAAACTTCACAAATAACTGTGTCTTCTGTGTGTGTATGATCTAATCGGGCCCTGGTGGTGTACTAACTCCATCTCAGGTAGAATCTTAATCTACTAGCAACTTTTCATTTTAAGTCTACGCTTTCTAGTGTGAAGGACATGTTTTCTCCCAGGTTACAAAGCATTCATGTATGTTGCGTCTAAATGCAAGATGCTCTAAATGCAAATATAAATATACTCTGACATTCTAATCATGGCTCCCTGAAGTAGGAGCCATCTGACAATCTGTTATGTTTTTCTGTGGTAAAAGAAGAAGAAATGAGACGGGAAAGACTTCGAAGAAAACTAATAATTACAGTAGCCTGTCTGAACATGCTTACTGACTGTAATGGAAATGGCAGATGGAGGTAAGGAGTGGAGCTCAGGAGACACATATTGCATAGTCAACTGATGCCAACCCAACTGTGACTGACAGGAGGCTGGGATATTTAATCAGACCAAGGACTGAATCAACACCAGTGCCAGATGCAATTCAAATCCCTTTATAACCCTAAATGCCAATTAACTGGAAATAGCACCGTGCCACACCCTGCTGTCTGAAGTATTACACTACGTTGGGTTGTCTCCGAATCCGCTTAGTGAACTGACAGTTGGAAGATGGGAGGTGTGCTACCAGGCAGAAATCTCATTTTTTACTAATCTGTATTGTATCTTTTGTTTTAGGCAAAAAAAAGGATTTTTCATACTGATCACTTCATTTAACTGATTCATGGCAGTTAAGAAAGAAGCTCATAGATGCCTGTGGATCAGCCCATCATTCTGAGCTAGGATTTGTCAGAAACCACTGAAATCAAATGTAAACCTAATAATCTTAGATTACCAAGAGGATCTATCTAGGCGGTTTCACTGTTGTCAGACAGAAGATATTGCAAAGATGAAGAAGATTTAAAGTAGCAAAAAATCACCTTCTCTTCCCCAACCTTTCTTTATACATAGTTCCTCTTCACCCCTTCTCACATTTAGATGACATAACTATGTTTGACAGTGAATCTGGAAATCTTTGCAAGCAAGGCAGCTTTAATAATGACATCTGTCCACAGCCCCACAGAATCCGCACAAATATTAACGGATTTCAATAAAGATCTGAAATCTGTCAGGGGCTGCTGAAAAACATGTTCTGGAAACTGCATGCCAGCAAACACTCTGACCTGTGCATGGTACTTTTTAAAAGGCATTTATAGCTTCAATTTGCTGAGCAAGCCAATTGCATAGTTATTCAATCAAAGATGATTACACTTCATTTTTAATGCACCAGCTTGAACCTCAGCCAAGTTCAGAAAACCTCAGCAAATATTTCAGCCTGGAAAAGTATTACAACATTCGCATAATGTGTCAGAGTGACCTATTGCCAATCATTTAAATAGCAGATTTTTTTTTCTTCTGTTGAACAAACGTTTCACATCAAATACAGTGTCATTTGCTGCCCTGGTAATGAAAGGTGCATGCTGTCTTCAAGAAATATAATCCACACTTCAGCCCATAGGGAACCTGGGGCCGAAATTAATGCCATAAAATATATAGCTCCTCATAACAGGTATAAATTCAAAAGAAACCTTACAGTGAAATCCTAAATTAGTCATTAACCATAGAGAAAAAATTAAGTCCTCAAAGTCCTCAGATCTTGTTGACATTTTAATTAACTGAAATGTTCTTATGAAGGATTAGCTCAAGAACAGCTCTTATATATTGGACTACATCTGCCACTGACTTCATAGCTGGTAAAAGCGATTCTGAGCATAGTGAATATGCCCCTGCCACTGGGATTTAGGTTAAAACCTCATACAGTATATTCTACGGCATTGTCCTTAGTATAATGTCTCCGTCCTGAAGTCCAGTGTAAACCGATGATCTTGTCTGTGACAGATGGGTAACACTACTCTCAATCCAATTTCTAACGACTGTTAAATTCTTGGAATATTTGATTACTCATTAGTATCACAGATGTTACAATGCCCAGAAAAAAATATCAAATTTTGGAGCAACCCTTTTACATTGCAAATCGTATGGCCAGCCATTCACAAAAGCGACAAAAGTAGAATATTGTGAACGTTAACACATAAAGGTATAACATATGCCCACATAAGTCATATGGGTAGATGTGTTGATGATTAACCTACACCAGACTGATATGGGAAAGTGTGAAGAGAAAATGGGATCTAAAGCATACAATGACCCTTTGTCATGTGTGTCTGGCTCAGGAACTGCCTCATTTGTCTTTATTAGAAAGTCAGCATCATGATTCACTCTGAAGTGCATTGAAGCAGCTAAGATCTAACCAAATTCCTCAGAGCGAATGACTGTTCATCTTGCAGCAGGGCTATCGAAAGAAAACCAAAATATGGGTCAAATAAGATTAATAGTGCTGGACTGTTGAAGGTAACAATTTCTATATTATCACCAGGGTTGATGCACAGCATCTCTAGATGTTTGTGGATCTCAGCTTTCAGGCAGTCATTCGCTTCAAAGGATTAGCAAAAAAAAGTGCTAAAAATGATATATGGTCTTCTAAAATTGGAGAATAAGTTTAAAAGGAGCTGAGGTTCCTTTGTTGTTTGCCCATGTTAGACAGGGACAGACGAGGCCCCTGGGCACAAGCTTTGAAGATCCCTCCAACTCATTCAGGCAAAATGTAGCAAACCAGTCAAGCTTAGACTTTGATCAACTACAATTAACCAGGAGAATGAATCATGATATATTTTTCAAAAGTGCTGAATTTTTTAGCAAAACAAGAACAAAACATGGCATTAGAGTGGGATCACTTAGTAAGCAGAAAACATTAGCTATCAGGCTAATAAGCTCTAGTATTAATATTGAGAGATTTTAATTTTAAAGTCTTGCTGAAAGCCATTGTAAAACTGCTGTAAAATAGTATAATATTTCACCTAAATGTGGCCTGAACAGGATTCGAAAAAGTGTAATTTCAGGTGGCAGACGCCAGAAAATCTGTTCTGCTTAATTCCGATATGCAAAAAGCTCAGATTTAGGCTGCCATAGCTGAAAGAAAAACAGAATTACACAGTTCTGTTAAGCCCAAATGAATGTAAAATTTTTAGATAAAAAATTCCACATGCATTTCAGTATTGGAGGAGTAATTAATTTCAGTCGGTTTGTCTATGAGTGTGCTTACTGTAGTCTATGAGTTCTATGGCTGTGTATTTCACCTCTTCAAAATGCCTTACCATGGGAGATTTTAAATCAATTGTGTGTACAGGTCTTTTTTTCAGTAATGCATGTTCTTACCAATAGTTTACAAACCACAGTGACATGAAAGCTGCAAAATTACATGAGCAGAGCTGTGTGTGTTTGATATTCTTTCCCAGCAGTGTAATGCATATACTTTCCTAATATTTTTTGCAGGAAGAACAATGGCCACAGGGTTGAAAACCAACTCACTATTCTCTCACTATTCTAACTGAAGCTGATGTATCTGCATGTACCAACATATCCCAAAGGTGTATAGCTTGGGATTGGAATATAGGATTGGAAAAGTATTAATTTCACTTGCCAATATTTTTATAATATTCGTTATCTAAGTACCAATGGGGCTATATATAATACAGTTTCATGCAGCATATATTATATATTGTATTACAGCAACTGTGTTATATATAATACAGTTTCATGCTAAAATGCAGCATAATTTAGCATTTCATAAATAGTTACAGGCAGTGGCGGCTGGGGCTAAAAAATTTGGGAGGGGGGGCGCAAACAACTGAAAAAATAAATAAATAAATAATTAAACTGTTAGTAATACAGGAGTGTAAAAGCCATTTATTAGGTGATGTACCCCCCAAAAAAACTAAAATACGACTGCTAAGAAATGTACCACAAATCAGTGAATTTTAGTTCAAATTGGGTTTATTATCAGTAATGAAGTAATCAATATAATCATTAAACACACACACACACACACACACACACACACACACACACAAATGTTGCCTAATCACTGGCCAGTAGTACTACTTGAAAACAATTTTTGCTCTCCTTTCTTTCTGCTATTTCTCAGAAATATCTTAATTCTTTTCAAGGTTGAGAAGCACCTCTCAGCTTCTGCTGTGGTCATGGGTGTGGTTACAAGTATCTTTAAGAGAGTTACAGTCTCTGAAAAGACTTCCTCAAGATTGTTCTCCATAAACAGCTGGAGTAGGTTCAAAGCACCACAACAGGCTCTGAACTCTTCCTCGCAATAGATGAGACTAAGCTCAGTCTTCAGCTTACTTCCGTCGAGCACTGGATAGGCCTTCAGTGTCCTGCTTAGTGCATCTTCAGGAAATGCCATTGTATACTGCTCAAACCTGTCTGCTTGCAGCAAGGTGGCACTCTCGAAGGAGGTGGTCTGTGAAGGAGAACCTTTCCAATGTATGTCTAAGTATGGTATCACAGACCTAAAGGATAAAAACAAAAATTATGTAGTTATGACAAAGTGTCAATTTCAACTGCTACTTTTAAAATGACCAATTTAAGTTATTGTCACGGCCGGGGAGGCTAAACCCCCACGACCACGAACTGCCTCTTGGGATTGAACAGGCTGGAGAACGAGGATCCATTCTGTGGTCTTTATTCAAAAACATACAAGCAAAAATAAACAGGGCTCGTTGGTCGTCACTAGAGCTGTGTATGAGAACTCAGACTGTGGTTATAAACAGAGAACTGAGGATAGCTGAGGACAACAGATGATAATGACCGACAAACTAAGGAAACACAAGCAGAACTTAAATACACAGACAGGACAGGGGAAAACACAATGCACCTGGGGAACACAAACAGGAAACAGGTGAGGGTGAACACACGTAACAAGGACTACAACGGACTACAAGAACACATATCAAAATAAGAGCCCCAAAAACCCAACAAAGACCCAGAGTAAAACAGAACAGTAGAAGCACAACCAAACAGAACAATTTTTAACAATTGCACATTTTGAGTATTGCACTTGAAGTATCACAATTCTAACTGCTTCAGTTTGCATACAGCAGTACAAGTGAGGTGTGTGGGGTATTGTGTAGTGAGGTGTGTGGGGTAGTGTGTAGTGAGGTGAGGTATTGTGGTGTTATTTTTAAGTGTTCGTGTTTTTGTTTTGCCATCACTCTGACTGTGGCAGGCAGGGAAAAGCTGTTGAAGAATCTTGTTCTGTGTGTGATGATGCTGTCTGCTCTGTTGCGTCTCATGTTGTATGTACATTGTTTGTGTTTGAGTAGTGAGTGAGCTGGATGTTTTGAGTCCCTGATGATTCCCTCACACAAATATGGTTTGTATTAAATATAAATACTATTAGCTAATTGTGATGGTGGCATAATTATTTTTTTCCGTGGGATAACAGTGAGAAAAATAAACTAGCAAGGTCTGAACATCAGTGCTCTTGCTACCATGGCAACGATGCTAATAATTATAATAATATAATAATAATTATAATAATGGTTGAGCATTTAGCTTGATCTGGTATTTAAAAATGTTAATAAATCAACACAGGCCAGCGAAACAACATGAATATACACACGTTATCATGACTAAGAATATGTTATGTTGTTCATAAATGGTAAACCTGTAAAACTCGAAAACGTGCAATTTTTGCACTTAATTAGCACTAGCTTAGCAAGCAAAACACGATTCCCTGTAACATTTTCATGTTTTGGCTGAGAGTGCACCTGGCGTCAGTGGCTGAGCGTGCACTTCCGGTTTTGGCTGAGAGTGCACCTCTGCACGTCTGCAGCCAGACCCTTTTGCATTCTTGAGGTGCTCTTTCAAAACTCCATCAAGGGAAGCAACAAAATCGACCAGGCCACAGAAAATCCCGGGATCATGGCCACGCAAAGCCAGCTCAAATACACCACAAAATTTCACACAGTCTATTATTCTAGACAGGATGTGTCTTCATTGTGCCTTTGTGACCTCTTCATTATGCCTTCTAATGCCAATCCTGTAGCCTTCATCTAGCTTTTGGGCAATGCTAAGTTTCCCAAAAATTTGGAGCCTCATAGCGTTATCAAGATGGTTTCAGCTACTTTCATGCCGCTTGCACTTTTCAGAAAGATGTTTTAAATCGCGAACCCCTGTTGTTGTCCACAACGTTTCGGCGCCAGGACTTTGAAACAGCAAACACGGAAAACAATAAAAGGCATGACATATATCACAACCAGACAGCCAAGTCCGTTTCCCATAATAAGTGCTGGAAAAGCCCAGAGTGTAGGCGCGACCGCTATCACTTGATTGCTGATGAATTTGCAAGTACGGTCGATCTGGTCCAAACTCCTTGATTCTTCTTTTTTTCTCATCCAAACGCCTTGTGAACGGATGTCTTTGTAAAGATAAAACCTAATTTTCTTTCATCTCGAGGAATTGGCTTGCTTCCACACTGATTAATACCTGGCGGTCAACTGATGAGCTGCTGCTGAGTGGAATGAGAACGTTCCAATCACATAAGGTCAATTAAAAAAAAAAACAAATTGATTCGCTCTCAACAAAAGTGGGAGGGATCGGGGCGCAAAGCCCAACGCCCAAAGGACAACTTGAAACAAGCCAATTAGAGCTTACCTTCAAATTACATGCTTTTCAAAAGTTTGTGTACCTACATAGACACTCATTAGTCCGGCGCCCCGCACATACATATGAAAGAAATATAGTTTAGATTTTTTTTTTAAACTTTCAATAAATGGTAATATGACTAACAGTAGAATACTATGACTAACCTTAAATAATTTCATTTAGTTAATATTTGCAATATATACTTAACTTATTGTTAACATGTTAAAGGGGTCTAACTTGAAGGGGGGCGGCGCCCCAGCGCCGTCTATTGACCAGCCGCTGCTGGTTACAGGCCTTTGTGAGCATAGACACTTTTTCAGGGTAACCCCAAGAAAAGATTCTGTTAGGCTCCATTTTTCCCTAATGAGTTAGAAGTGGCTATTCAGGAGCCTGGATGTGGTGTGAAACTGCTTAGCACAAATTCCTTTTGACTTTAGATTTATCATATAAAGATGTTAAGGCAGTTCTAGTGATCCGAGTGTCTAAATATGATCATTTGCAAAAGTTTATAGTGCTATAAAAAGCTGAAAATGAAAATGCTGCTAATTTATTTTAGACTCAGTTTAAAGCATTACCCTTAAGGAAAATGTAAAGGTAAATAAATAATCAGAATCAGAAAACATTGTTTAAAAAACTGTTAGCAGTAGCATGCAAAGACTTGTAAACAAAAGAAACATTGAAATAACTCTCTCTACCCACATGTTTAGACATTGCACAGCTTATTAATACTAAATACACTAAGATAACTGTTTAAAAAAATTTGTGGGAAAAAGTTCAAAATTGTATGTAGCATGACAGAACAGCCATGCTACATGCTGCAGCAGGCTTCTTCTTCTTCTTTTTATGGCGGTTGCTGGGCTAGTGGCGGTAATACAGTTCGGTTCTCAGAAAAAATCAGCGTTAGACTGAATCTGTGTAAAACTGACGGGTTACTGTATAGCAGTGGCCCCCAACCCCCGGGCCGTGGGTTATGTGGTACCGGTCCGCGGGCTGCACAGAAAAAATAAAAAATGAAAACTTGTATGAAAATGCTGTTAATAAAGCTGTTAGTACACATTGGATTTACATTTATTATTAAAGACGCCCCATTATTATATTTTTAAAATATCGCCATTTTTATGTGTATCATTTATTTGTATAAATACGTATATGTATATTTATCTGCCACTCCTTAAAGGCCGGGCCGTGAAAATAGTTTCTGATATTAAACTGGTCCGTGACGAAATAAAGGTTGGGGACCACTGCTGTATAGGACAATGAAGAAGGACATACATGCAATAACAGATTGTTTTAAACCTGTGCTCTGCTCCCTCCAGTGAAAATGTGATTTTCTGTCTTTTAGTTTTACAGAGATGTCTTAACTTCCAATTATATTTTACATTTGTTTTATGGGGAATGCTTCTTTAGTCAGTAATTACTTCCAGGTACATCAAATCCATCAAGAGAAAGTTTTCAACAGTGTCTGGAATGTGTAAGCTGCCAGATTTGGGGAGAGATTACATCGCTGTGTTAATGTTGCCTTAAAACATGTCGCAGGTTACCTTCCCTGGTGTATACCCTTCAACTGTCTCACGAAGAATAAAAGGTGGAGAGTGGAGTCTGGTGAGTAAGCCTGTCAAGAACTCCTCGGTGGGCAGCTAGTGAGTGGGCAGGTTGCCTGCAGCAGCTGTCAACATCATGTGATGCTACCAACAGTATGTCACCTACAATAATGCTCTTACTCTAAAAAGAGGACAAGGGGCTTGGGGAACCAAAGAGCTCTCAGCACAACAGAGTGGAAAGCACAAGTTGATTATTCTCGCAATTTTGTAAAATGTCTACAGTAATATATATATATATATCCTCCTGAAAACCAATGAAAAAAAGTGTCTTACAATTTCTTTGAGTTCCTATATGTTTGGGCCTAAAAACCACAATTTTGGTTTCTTTACATATATTGAATATATTGAAATAAGTAGAAAAGTGAATATTCAAACTGTCAGCATAAATACACTATTCCTGATTTGAAGCTTAGCTAAAGAAACAGACAAACACTGATATTACTGCAAAGAAGGCTCTATCCTCTTATTCTCCTTCTCATTCTTTTTCCACCAGCTAGCCTTAAGCTTATTTCAACCAACCTCTGGATTGTCTGTCTCTTGATAATGTTTATAATGTTCATAAGGTTCACTATTCCCTGAGCCACATCTCCATGGTGACCAATACTACATGTCTAAGATGCTCCATAGTGGGTTATGTTGGAAAGTTCAGGTAACATCCGTCTGACGATGTGAACATGTCCTGTACTGTCAACAAACATGCATTATCACAGTAAGAAAGATCTTAATAAGAACACTAAACAAACCTTATCCTGAAGCCCCCATCAGAGCAGCATTGAGGTGAAGTCATTACACACTTATATTAGGGAAGCATGTTAATTTCACAGGAACATTGTCCCACAAATATATAAGACCTATCCATGTTTCTTGGGGTAAATAGTGCTTGTGCACTTTTGATACATTTGAAAATGTTATGTTATTCTGTGCTTTAAGAAAAAAACACATTAGTGGAATATCTTTATCTGGGTTGACAAAGAAACATTTCAACTGCGTTTGTTAGCTTTTATGAAGCTGAAATATATTGAGCAGCCGTGTCTCCTTCTCTAACCTGCCATCTATGGAGGCATCTGGGGTTTTTTTTTTCCCGTTTTTAGGATTAATTCATTCTTTGCAGCACCATTTTTCTGCCTGAAGCACCTGATGCATTTAGTTTAATTGTAGTCTTTATTGCTTAAATGTTTCCATTTCACTACTCATTATCAAACCAGACCTTCTGAACGACTGAATAAATATTTTCCGGTCCGTTATAACAAGTCCTGGTGGAGTCGTGGATTGTTACAGATGGAAACTCATATTATATGACAATGATGATATGAATAATTTCTTAGACTCCATGCATCAGGACCTCTCTCATCAGAAGCAGAATGACTAAGTTAAACTCCTGGGCTTTGTAGAGACTCTGCATGCTTGGTTTGAGACTTATGTAGATACACATATTTGCTCATTTTACCTCCCATTCCTTATTCTGCGAGTTCTTATTCTGATACATGTGAAATTTTACAAAAGTTGCTGGAGAGACCTACCTGCTGTATAAAGATACAATTACATACTGCATTTACATATCATAGTACATATGTGTTCGTGAAGAAGAATGTTTTATGTCCAACATCCAGTCCATGACAGGTGTGTATATGCATATCTAATTTTGTTTGTTGCATTTGGCAGACTCTTTTATCCAAAGTGACTTCCATTCCCTAACTACAGGGGGCAGTCTCCCTGGAGCAACTTAGGATTAGGGCTCTTGCTCAGGGACCCAGTGGGGGTATACTAAAGGTAGGATTCAAACCCATGACCTTTTAGTCCAGAGGCATGTATCCTACCCACTAGGCCACCACCACCCCTTCAGCTGGCATCTACCAGCATGGTAAAAAAAGTGAACAATAGCTGCAGTGTAAGTAACGTTATGATCTTTATAGTGATTTGTTTTACAATTGCTCCCAAAACCAAAAAAGAAAGTGAGAGTGAGTGCAAAAAGTCTGGTATTTTAAGGCCACGTTGTAGTCTTTTATTTATATTATGGTAAATTGACTGTTACTGTTGTACCTTCAGATTTGTGCTTGGGCATCTGGCACATATAAAATTTCTGATATAGACATTAATGAACTGACATGACTTATCTACTTTTTGCATTGAGCAGCCAAAAAGAACCATTTAGCAGATGACTTTAAATTGTAAAGCCTATGGAATGGGATTTCTTGAATCAGTTCCTGCCACTCAGAATATCAATGCATTTCAGCTTTATTTCTATGCAGAAGACAAACCTTTCTGGGGGTTAATATTAAAAAGAGAATGGCCTGATTGAGGGTAAATAATGTTTTAGAAGAAAGAAACTGGCAAACCATTATTAATAATAATGCGTTTTTGAATGGGATTAAAAAAAAAAAACATTTTCTATGCGACCAAAAGAAATGTTTATATCTAAGCTGGCTATCGGTGTTCCTTGATTACATCTCAAAGCCCAAACACAAGCTCAATTTACAAAACCCTATGCTGTTTTATTCTTGTCTTGGGAGATGACATTTCAGTGCAGATGGTGATAATGCAATATGTTTTCCAATATGAGCAAAGTGTCATCTGTAAATTGTTCCACATCAGATTTGCCTTATTGATTTCTGACTGTCGTACTGAAAACAGTGTACCGTTTGGTTCCTTCTGCTGCGGAGGAAAATTATTACTTTTTCATCAGCTCATGGATATTTCATCTTTTTTTTCTCCCACTTCCAAATGTATTACCAGCTGCCATGAGAGAGGTAATATGCCCTGGTCATGTCGATCATATGAGGAAAATGAAGTCCCAGAGCCAATGTGGGTCATCAATCTGACAAGCTGTGCATGCACCATTTTCAGACTTTACCACTCTTGGCAACAGGACAGCTGTTCTGGGGACACTTGCATTTGTTCTGATTCAGAAGACATAAAAATAATTAGCTGGGTTGCATAATAATGAGACCAGTGACAACAAGTAACTCCTTATGTGACCAGTAGTTTACATGTAAATTTACGGTTTACACATTGCTGTAAATCTAAAGGAGATGCAATCCATTAATCATTATGTCCTTTTGGATCCAAGATTTACTCTTGTGAATGAAGAGATTCTTATTCAGCATCCTAATTATCGAGGGAGAGAACAAACATCCTGGGCTGGCAGCAGCTTGAACTTGAGAAATATTCTCCAGAAGGAAACTTCCTCCCTGAAGCACCAGATGATTTGCTTTTACAAAAACCCATCGGAAGAAAGACAGGCTAAGCTCGGCAGTTTAAGATAGACACATAAAAAAGGAGACATTAAAAGACTTGCGAGGAGTATAAATCTGTCAAGAGAGCTCTCCACCAAATGTCACTAAATCCAGCTAGGACGAGGAGCCGGGAGGATGGCTCTGACATCTGGCAAATGTCTCCTACTTCTCAACCCACGTACAGATAACCTCAGGATTATCAGTGTGGGTAGAAGCACATCATTACTCAACTGGTGTGGAGATGGGTGGCCCCAGTTAGAAGCTGAATAATAGGGTATTAGCAGTAACCCTTACAGTATAAGCGGCTGTTAGTAAATATTAGAGCATTTTAGCCTAATATGAAACTGAAGGATCCTCACTTGAAATGAGAACTGAGTTTGAATCTGTATTGGAATCAGATGTTTAAGGCCTTCTAAATCCATTTCTAGCATACTTTAGATATCACATTTACACATGTTAACACAAGAATGTAGTCTTTAGAACATGGTGGCCAAGTTTACTTTAACAAAAGCTGGAGCTTTCTGTTTAGGTTTCATGGGATCTGTTTCACAGTATGCATCAGTGGTCATGTTTAGCTCAGTTAAATTAACCAATTAAGCCTAAACTGACTTAGATAAACAAGATTATGTTAATTGTAATGAATGCAGATGCTACCTATTTTGCAGTGGTTTTGAATCATCAAGCACATATTTTCAACAAAATGTAGGGGTGTGACAATTATTACTCAGTATCAGTCCGATAAGGCCAAATTCACTGGATTGGAAATTGGGAAAAGCTTGAAATGCTGCATTAACGCTTAACTAAGCATTGAGCAACATACCATAAAGAGATGCACAGATGAGAGATGAGAAAGGTAGACAGGCAGCAAGGCTGTTTCACAAACGGCTCCCCACATATATTGGGAATCAAAACACTAGCTCCTGCCAAACAGTGTCTAACAAAGAGACACTGGCACAATGGACAAACCTTGTGCCATATTGGTATAGAACATTTTTCTAGCACATGATTGAAGAAGTAGGGAACCATTTTAGATTAAAAGTGCATCCAGACAAACATATTATTAAATAACAGGGTAGTTGTTTAATCCTTAGAACACAAACAGTACGGATCCACGCCGAAAGCACAACAAATGGTAAATCATTGTCATACATAAAGCACCTCTAAATGTCAGTTCCTAGCAATCGATAAAATCAAGAATACGCCTTGCACAGCCATCTGAGCATTTCTGATAAGGCTGGGCTTTTCTGTAACCAATTGTCAGCACACATTGCAAGTCTAGATGCCTGTATTTCACTAGAACCTTTCAAATCAAGTCATTCTCAAAACATAACTGAAACGTCTCTTTGTAACAGGGTGTATCGGCTTCCATTGTTCGCTTCAAGAAGCTGTTCAAAAAGCCAAGCACTCACAAATGACCCATCACCGCTCAGCTAAGGATGAGGAAGATTGGAGAATTTGCAAGTTAATGGGCTGATGATTAATGGTCTTGTCTAATGTCAACAGACTTCATGAACCTATAATATTCTGTGGCTGTGATCAGCACAAAACTTGTTCCAGGCATCTAATTTCATAGTAAAAAAGAAAACCTCTCTACTCATTGTAAAACAGTTTTAGTATGGATTTAGATAGAATAACAAATGTTATCTTAAAGGGTTCATGTGTTTGGGTCAGTTTTTGGTATAAATAGCCTGGAGCTTTGCATAAGATCATTCACTTAAAGAATGTTGTATCTACATTATCAAGTTCAAATGTATTTAAAGTATCAAATGTATTCACTCTTTGATAGCAACCCCTGAACAATATTGTTGGAGGAACCACATTTATCCGTGCATTAACATAAAGCTACAAGGGCATGTTTCTCGTGATTTATTGATTTTATTACTGCCCTACAAAGCCAAAGTGCAGTAACTACGCCAAAGCTGAAACTGAGAAAAATGGCTTTAAAGTTTTAGAATTAGTATGGATTTTGTAGTTACTGCAATTTTGATACCATCGTTTCAACTTTGAACCAGGATATTTTCTCACAAGACAAAGGAGATGTCCTAAACCCCATTTGTAGTCTAAAGTCAATTTTGGCCAAATATGTAGTGACTATCATTACAAACAAACGACAAAACGTTCCTTAAAGTTGCTTAATAATGCAATCAAATTTTGACACACAAGTCTTGTCATCTAGTTTCCCCAATGAACTGAAGTATTTTTATTAAAATACTTAAAAACTTCTGTTGTCTGTTGTGCATCTGTTGTGACTGGCACAAACTGATCCTGCTGTGGAATCACTATCTGTTTCAGATGCATATTATTTAAAAACTGGGACTGCTAATGATCACGCCCCGAGCATTCAGGGCAGCTTTTTGTTTAGTGTTTAGGGTGTTTACTCTGCACTCAGAAAGCCATGGGTTTTAACCCCCCGACTGCTATTGGCATCTCTGAGGTACCCTTAAGCAAGGTACTGTCCCTACACACTGCTCCCCAGGCACTGTGTTCCTGGCTGCTTGAGTGGATTAAATGCAGAGAAGTATTTTGTGCTGTTCACATTGTGTGCTGTGTTGTGTTCACATGATAGAATGGTCACTCTACACACTTTAGTTAATAAAATGAGTCTAAATCTATTATTCTTCCCTGTCTTTGGGAGATCACAAGTTTGGTTACCAGTGATGCCGCGGATAACTATGGCCAAGTGTAAAAGAGCGTATAATTGACTTCGTTCTCTCTGGTTGGGCAGAATGGACCTCCCTCTCTTTTCTTCACTCAGTTTACACTGCCAGTATGAGTGTCTGCTAGCTGATGTAACAGAATTGGCGGTCAGGGCTCTCCTCCAAGCACATTGAGCTGTCCAAAAATGTTCCATTTGCATCAATTTTAAAAAATACAATGGCTGGCCACACATGGCTTAGAGGAGGCACATGCTGGCCTTCGTCCTCCCAATGTTAGTTGTATTATGTGAATATGCAAGTTACTAGTGGTTGCTATTGGAGACAACTAAATTGAAATATATTTAATATTTTGGCCAATTTATCTGTTTAGAAAAGACTCTCCTTGGAACAATGCTTTCGAATCACAGACAAATAAAATAGTTTGCTATTTTGTCCACACAGCATACAAATGAAAAGGATTATAAATACCACTGCACTTAATTATTACAGAAATATATTTAACTGCAGCAGATTCATGTTTAAAATGTATGCAAATTAGAAGCTAACGGTATTTGATTTGACATTGCTCATGTTGGCACTTGCTAAACCTTGTGGCTGCCATGTGTGGAATTTTAAACCATGCCAAACCAAGGCCATGATTTGATGTACAACAATAGCATCGGTTTTAGTGCTGGATGGTTTACTTTGCTCCTGCCATTGTAACTCAGGAGTGTTATCCTCTCAAAGCATTTATGTTTGTTAGACTCATCTACTTTCTTGGAAACAAGTTCCCTGGTCACAAGGCATGAGTGAAGCACATGTTGGAATAAAAGGCAAATATTTTTAGTGCCTGATGTACAAAAGCCTTTTATGATCCTAAGCCTCTGAAATAATTACATTGGACCAAGGCCGTTTGTGCGTGCCTCAAGTTGGGCACGAAGAGAAAATGTGAAAGCGGTGTGTTATGTAACACCATGTAAGCCTGTAAGTGAACCTTGTCGTTATACTGCACCCAGACTTTATTTGATTATGACTTCTATTACAGATTTTATCAGTATGATTTTGTGCATTGTGTTGTAAAAGGATTTACTGAGACTGAACATATTGCTAAGATGCACTTCTGGACTGAAGTGAGTGTTGACTTCTTAATAATCTCCAATGTGAATGAGAAAACACAGGTGTGCGGAGGGGGATGTGGGCGAGCATCACCTGCGATGCAGAGAAGCATTCATTGCGAATGGGTGGGCTGATGATTGATTGCATCTGTAAGACCCCTACATGTAACTCTCGCAAGAAGTGAGAGATAACCAGTCTGGAAAGCCATGAGCGCTACCGAAAGACAATGAACACTGATGTCTGTGATGAGCTTTTTGTTTAATTTAATTTGATGCTTGAAGAAGTACTCTGGTTAAGAGGTTCCTGATCCCTGCCCTGTGTGTTTCCCAGCCTAATTTGACCCAAGGCTGTCACAGCAGGTTTTAAAAGAAAAAGACAGATCAAAGACAGCATTTAAAAATAATTGACATGCACAAAGTCACATCAGTTATTCTCATTTCCTTGATATTCTAAAGAAATTAGCACATAATATCAGCACAAAACAATATTTTGCAAAGTAAGGACACAGTTGGCACCTACTGGCAGTTTTCTTGGAGAGACAGTAGCAAGTACGGATCAGCTTGAAAGGACTGGCTGTGTTTCTATAGCAACTCTCAGACTAGACAATCTAGAGCCAACCTACTGTAAAAACATCTGGCTGCGTATTAAGAAGCGTAAAAATAATAGTCCTGAAACCTATTTAAATGTGTGACAAAATATGCCTCTGAAAGAGCTCATGAAAATTCAGTAGAGCTTTGCCAGAACAAGCTCTGCTCCTGTTCCTGTACTTACATTTATGAATCAGGCCTGTTGTACGTATGTCCCAACACTATTAATATATAATGATGACAAGATGAATTTAGTAAATGTTTAAAAGTTGTTCCTTTATTTAGCAACACAGTTTGAAATACTAACCTGAAATCTAGCTAAAAGCGAAGCTTTTATTTGGTTTTTGACAGAAATGTCAGAGTCAGTTGACTGCAGTATGGCAGTATGGTGGCAGCTTGTAAGTCGCTTCATACTACTGCAATATGATATGAATATGCATATATGTAATATGAACGTACAGTAAAATCTGTGAGTTATAAGGGGAAAAAAGGACAATTGTGCATATTATTGTGGCAATTTACTCAAAATACAATAAGTACAAATGTTGCTTTTAGTTTTATAATAGTAAACATTTTTGTTAGAATTAAAGTTAAAGTTATATTTTTAACATCTATATCATTTAACCTACAGCCAGTTTGGAAAATTAAAAATGTTGCATGAGAATGCACTGGAATATATCAGAGATGTTCACAAGTAATGTTTAACAAGTCCAAGTCAAGACTCAAGTGTTTGAATTGCAATGTCAAGTCAGGTCTAAATCTATGGGGTGCCCATTGTAAAAACAGCTTAATACATTTAGAGGTGTCATTTTTTTCATCATTTAGTACAATTTTTACATATTTAGTGCTAAAACTAAAAAAAAAAAAAATTGTTCTTGCTGTATAAAGGTTATATGTAAAATATTAATGTTGAATCCAAATCAAAATATTAAATCTAAATCTAAATGTTAAATCTAAAATCTAAATGTTAAATCTATATCTAAATGTTAATGTATTTGTCAATGTTAAATACATATGTTTAGAAGATATGCTAATTGGCTGTTATTTAGCAGGGGATGGGACTGCCTGTTGTGTTATGCCCTCACCAACATAGAGGATTTGCCTTAAATAATTTTAAATGAGAGATAAGCACATTTTTTTTTTGCATGTTTGCATATTTTTTTTGCCTTTCAAAGTAACATTTCTATGATCAAGGTTTTTTCATATATTTTAAACAAGTTATTTCATTGTAATACATTTTATTCCTAATTTTAGACCAAAAATAGTTATAAAATGTTATACAAAGAAGACAAGCAGGACTTCCACTCCTCTAGAGGACATGGACAGAGCAGTGAAAGTACTATACTATATTTCAGATCCAATGTGATTGTTCCCAGGGATGCACCACATTCTGAAATATATGTACATATTTTAGTTGCAAGCATTACTGTCATGGCCTCGCTTTAAAGGCACAACTCACCCCACTCTCCCCTAGCCCCTGGAGATCCAAAAACTGTTCACCTTGCACAAAAGTAATGAACTCCTTTGGCTGAAGAAGAAGCATATTAAGGTCAATGAGAAACTTAGCCAGTCTCCAGACCTCAGTCCTATAGAAAATATGTGGAGGAGCTAAAGCTTGAAGTTACCAAGCAGCTGCCAAGAAACCAAACAGATTTAGAGAGTTCCTGTAAAGAGGAGTGGGCTAAATCCCTCCTGAGATGCGTGCAATGGTGACTGACTACAAGAAATATCCTACTGCTCTGCTTGCCAACAAGGGTTTCTTCACCCAGTCATGTTTTGCTTGGGTATCAAATACTTATTTCATGCAGTGAAATGCAAATCAACTGATTTTGGTTGATGTTCTCCACAAAAAAAACTACTTCATAAATTTGAGACTGTTAATTTTTTTTGCAAGTCAGCAGGTGATTATTTCCCACTGTACACATACAGTGTATGTTCCTACACTGAAAAGAAAATCAAGTGGAATTCTGTTTCTGGTTCATCTTACAGCATCATTTATATTGGCCAGGCACTGAATTTCTTTATGCCCCCGTGGAGTGCAGAATGTCTGTATGAATGCAACACTCATTCAGTGCAGCAGTCTGATGGTCTCTTTTTATTTATCTTATCACAGTTCAGTTCAACAGAATAAAACCCAGTATGCCCCCTCAGTATGCACCAGCATATATTGCCATACCATTTTTCAGGCCTCTGTAACCTCCATTAGAAATCTATAAATATGTTTGCATGACCATGCACAGCAAAATGTTATGTGACAGCCATGAAAAATAGACTACAGTCCTATTTTGGCTCAAGCAAGTGTGCTTATGTGAGAAGAGAAAAGCTGTGACCCAAAAACTGAACCGTGAATTTGATGAACTCTTGCACTTTACAGTGTGAAAGTCAACTCATATGCTGGAGAACTGTTATATAGAGCAAGTTTAATCTGACCTTTTTCACTGTCGCAAGACAGACAATATTCAATATTTGTGATGTGTGCACTTGGCTACATTAAGGGCACAAATTAAACTGCAAATATTGACCACAGATTGATCAAACCTCCTCTACATCACATCTACATGAAAATTAAGTAAATACTCCAGTGAGGCACTTTTTATGACTATTTATTTACACTATTTTTGACAGAAGGTTGAAAATCAGCTGGACACTATATTCACATTTCATGAGCCATCTTCCCTGCATCCTATAATATTAGTACATTTCATACATTTGTAACTAGTTAGATAACCTAACATTAGCATTTCAGATCTAGCAATAGGTTTAAGCCTAGTTACAGGACTAAGCCAATCACTACAGGACTACGCCAATCACTACTAATCACTACTGCTCTAGCTGAACAGCATTATGTTATTGTTGTAATCTGTTAGAGTGACAGCATACAAAATTCTTCCAAAGGGTAAAGCAGAATAGCACAGTCTTGTCTCTGATTATGAAAAGTGAGTTTAATTTGTCCATTTCCCCCTTTTTCTTACTGTTACACAACAGACAGTTTTCAATATCTCTCCTAGTTGCATGTAGCTGCATCAACGGTCTAAAGAATGGGTGTCAAGCTTTGGTCCTGGAGGGCCAGTGTCCAGCAGAGTTTGATGATTCTCCTCCTTAATCACATTCACTAAATCTGATAATTAACTGATGAGATGAACCAGGTGTTTCTGAGCAGGGAAATCACCAAAAGCGTGCTGTACTCGGCCCTCCAGGACTGGAGTTTGAGAATGCAATATAACATAATTGCAGAATCGGTTGTTGAAACTGATTGACTATTTTAGATTGATCATACAATATTTAAACCTACACTTAGAATTCTGTAAATGCTGCAGTGGGGTAATTTTCTCCTATTCTTTGCACTAGTTCCTTCTCCATTCATATGCAATCTGTATATAGCCATCCATATATTTGAAGCTCATCCGCATATTGTTTTTATCGTCTTGTCTATTTGGCGTCAGGTGTGTTTATTGTCCTGTGCATTTATAGTTGTGTGTATTTATTGTATATTATACCCAGTGTATGTCCCAAACTTATACTGTGGAATGACAAATAAGTCCACTTTGACTTGATATGAAACGTTTATTTTTTTTATTTTAAATACTTCAAACAAGCTAAACAGTAGCATAGTTTTCTTTGACTCCCAAAACTAAGGTGCGACAGATGGCTTCTAAGTATTCAGTAAGCTTAGACTGGCAGTAATATTAAAGTGGTCCCACACTTTTCCCGAATTAAACGTGGGCATTTCTTTTTACTGAGCTCAAAGATAGCAACATACACTTTTAACCAGTGAATCCATTTGCCAAGACAGCCATCATGCCAGACACAATCAGAGCAGATCTAAAGGACGTAAGAGCATATGTGCCAAAGGCTACATATCCCTGTATTCTGTTTATTCCTGCAAACCTCTTGTCTTCTTTCAGCTTGACAGTGGAAACACCTACAATTTTAAATTCCAACATTTTCCCTTTACAAGGCTCGTTTTACATCGCAGACAGCCTTCTTCAGATGCTAAAAGACCACAGAACTGTCTAAAATCTAAAAATAACAATAGAATCCCAGAAGATAAAGGTATTTTCTTGCTCATTCTGTTGGACATGGTAGGCTTTAGATCTAATGAAGCAGAAACGGTAAAATAGTTATTAGACATCATAATCATTATCATGATATAACACTATAATTGGTATGTGTACAATAAAACTACTTATATAAACACTTTAAAATATTCATGAAAGTTTAAGTCTAAAAGAATTCATAACTAACACCTTGTTGTAGGGTAGTGCTCATGAGGCTACATGAAACCTACATAGCCTTTATATAACAATTAAGCCTAAACCTATCAACAAGTGTCAGTCCTCATTGTACTTTCCGGGATGCAGAAAGCAGCCTTGAAGGAATAGGTCTTTATAAATGTTAATGTAGGTGTTAGGATTCCGGTCAGTGGCACCTTAGCCACTGCTTTTGTTTTGGGGTTTTGGGGTTTTGTTCTGTTTTTGGCACGTGG
>JBBPDH010000104.1:12196150-12214186 GCA_037974565.1 Clupeocharax schoutedeni
AAGTAATCATGTACACAGTGATGCTGTCATGATTCTCCTTATCTCCAGAAAGAG
This sequence comes from Clupeocharax schoutedeni, assembly GCA_037974565.1. NCBI lineage: Eukaryota > Metazoa > Chordata > Actinopteri > Characiformes > Alestidae > Clupeocharax > Clupeocharax schoutedeni. The sequence continues at coordinate 12,196,205 of JBBPDH010000104.1, forward strand.
GGCAGGCGCAAAGGCAGACTTCCATGATTTAAACATTTTATTTTCAATAACAAAAACAAGCCGAGGGCCTAACCAAAACAAGAAAAAAGGAGCACGACTTACTGGATACCAAGAAAACAGACTATGGACTGGCACTCTGGTCCACCACAAAATGAATTAAATACTAAACTCAAAGCTCCACAAACCAATAGAAACTCAAACATCAATCAGCAAACAAACACAACACAAAAATAGTCCCAAACACATAAACAACAGAAAAGGACGGCCTCTAGCCAACCGTTACAGATACTTACATAAACATTTTAGGTCAACCCTGGTACCCTTAAAATAAAAGCTAGGCAATGTTGACTAGATATGAATATTCATAGAATCTCTCTACATGTCTAAAGCAAAAAATGACATGGTAATGAGAAATACCACCCTGTCCCCTGACAACTATGGCTGATGTGAGAAAAACTCTACTCTACTTAGAGCAAACCCACAGAAGGCTGCCATTTGTCATGTGCTCAGAAGATGTACAGCCCAGCTGCTGAATGTTCTCAGAGACATCTTCAATCCAGTACCACCATCATTCTAACATGCCTCAAAACCACCAACATCATCAAAGTGCCAAAGGAGTCGTCAGTGTCCTGCATCAATGGCAATCACCCTGTTGCACTCACACTCATCATTATTAACTGCTCCATGTGTCTCATCATGAGGCACATAAAATCACAGCTGTCTTCTTCACTGGACCCTCTACAGTTTGTGTAGTACCACAACCACCCCACAGATGATGCCATCAACACCACCCTTCACCTGGCCTGCAAAAACATGGGAATTCTGTTCATAGGTTTCATTTCAGCATTCGTCAGCGTCTGACTCAGAAGCTGAGACTCATGGGCCTGACAACTCCCTCTGCAGTCCTGCAGTCCTGGATTTCCTGGCTGGGAGACTTCAGCCAGTCAAGACTTGGAGTAACATCAGCAGCACCACCACACTGAGCCCAGCCCTCTGCTGTTCATGTTGCAAGCCCACAACTGTGCAGCAATGCACAGCTTAAACCACATTATCTGTCATGGACATTTACACCACACACTGCATCCTCAAAGCCACCAGCCCTGTGCATGAAACAACACACCTTCTCTCTCCTCCTGTCTGGTAAAATGTTCCGTATCACAAGGGCTTTCATTGCCAGAACAGGAAACATTTTCTTCTCTCAGGCAATCAGACTCCTCAATCAGAACAGAACTGAATTATAAACTGTACCAACATACTGTACACACATAGACAAACACACCCTGAAACATTTCTCTCCTAACACAATTCTATATACACACTGAACTGACTGCACTTATAAAGTCGTATGCTGCTTCTGTCTTTGTTCTTGTGTTGCACTGCAGTCCTGGAGGAACGTTGTTTTAATTCACTGCATACTGTGTATGTGGCTGAAATGACAAAAATCCTTACTGGACCTGACTTGTTTTGACTCATAGTCTCCAGACAATTCACTCATTTTTTCATTTTTTAAGTGAAAATCTTGTGCCAACTTTTTTCATGTGTATAAAAACCGGAATACACGTGTTTTCACTACAGTAAAATGTATGAGGAATAAGGAAACAAATAAAGCTCAGCACAAATACTTTGGGCTTGATAATGCAGTCTTTAGTTAACAAAAATAGCAATATAGACTTGCAATCAGTTATTTCAGTACTGCTAGAGACATAAGAGAATGTTCACTTTACATAATAAACATTTCTGTCAGAAGCCAGATTTATAGTCTATTAAAGCAAATTCTTTTTTTCCCCTTGCAAACTCCAAGTTTTGTGCAGGCTGATTCTTCTTAATGACTAATGTTGCTGAATTGTGGGTAGCCAGGTTCATTTATTTAGGTGAAATTATTTAGATGTGAACATTGATTCAGGTACTCAGCACTCTGGGTTGCGTCAGATTCTAAAGGTTGTGTGAGATTCTCCAAGAGGACATTGTTAAAAGAATCCACTCATTAAAGAGATTAAAATGAAGACAGATATGGCAAGGCTCCAGATAAAATATAAACCTTAGGAGCTATTGGCTCCTAAGCAAAAAATATTTGGGAGCCAAATTATTTTTAGGAGCCATAATCTCTGTCAAATGTGATATAAATACATATAAGTAGTCTTTGTATATATTTTCGTATATTTCAGAATGCACTCTGCGGTCGGTTGCCAGGCTGTGCAAATCGCTGTCAGCACTGCCGTCAGTCACAAACAAGTCTGTTCTTTGACTAAATTTGGGCACAGACATGGAATATTACCAGGCTGACCACAGACAATAAAATGTTTTTGTATTTTTTGTCACAGAGACTTCATCAGAAAACCACGTCTACCTGTACTTCTTTACCTGCCGCTTTGGCCATGCGCTGCCACATTGTGTGAACTGTCTGTATATGTGTTTAAGAGCCAAAAGAGCTAAATCTTCTTAGTGATCTGATCCAAATCACGTGAGAGTGTAGTAGGAATGGTAGATATGGGATGAGCATATCTGCACATTCCTCTTGGTTGTGAGGGACGATTGCCATTGGCGGCTGAAATGAAAAAGCTAGTTGTAAAATAAATAATCTAGTCTCATCGGCAACAATTTTAGTCGCCATCTGGATCTGTGTTTTTACTGTAATAGGAATATGTTAAAAGGAAATACTTCCTGCTACTAAATCTATGCAGTTATTTTAAGAAGACATAGCATATGCAGCAGGCAAGGTTCATCATATGTAGTTTCATTATGCTCCTTCTTAATGAAATCTACTAAAAACACTGGCTTTTGCCTAACATAGCACATTACGATCCTTTTTTTTTTCTTGGTGGCATGTTCATCTACTGTATGCCTTGGTGGTAGCTGGTGAACAGAGATATCGCCTACTATAAATGTTATTCAGTGACTAAGCCAGCCATAATTTCCTCCACTACAGAACATTCAGTGGAATCTACAAATCAAAATCTCAAATTAGGTCATGGAAATCACAATCTGCAAAAGGCCACAGAGCTTCTCAGTCAGTGCCTTATTAATGAGAATACTCTCCACTCCTCCACTAGATTTAGTCTGCTCTCAGAGGAAATAACTAACGTGGCCGGATATTTGTGAATGTGTGAGATTGGCCGCGAGAGCGAGAGGGGGGTGGGGTGATTTATATTCAAGGGAGTACTAATTAGCACAAAACAAAGCTAGCATCATGGACTATATGACAAAAGGAGGGCAAAGGTGCTCTGCAGCCAGTTTGACTTTTAGTGTAAATGATAGCTCCATCGATCAAAAACAGATCTTTATGTTTGACTGATTCATACTGTCATGGTAGCTGCCACCAGAGCTCTGAGGCAGGAACTGGGTCAGGAAAAGACTTTAGTGGGCAGGACAGTGGTGGGTCTCATTTAAGCTTGCCGTTGGCGGGGACTAATTGTGTGTGTGTGTGTGTGTGATGTGGGGACCAAAACTATGAACAGTTTCTATCACAGTCAAAGTCATCCTCACTCTGATCTAGCATTTGTGGATTTCGTTCCATTTAAACTGAATTTATGAATAAATACGTTGCATATATGCATAAAAATATGCATGTATAATTGTGACTTGCATGAACGTGTTAACAAGTGCTGTAATGACCAACCTGACTGCTCTTTTTTGTTCCAGAATGGGGCTAAGTAACACATAAATGCACATTAGCCAGGATGTAGAAGAAAATATTTCAGCAATATATTTACTTATTATGACATTTATGTTAGTTTCTTCAAATTTTACACAATTTTCTAGCATTTGTCTGCATCTGACACAGAATATTGTTTTCTTGAGAGCAATTAATGCTCAAGTGTTGTCCCTGGTTTCTCTCTAATGCTTGTATACAAATGCAGAAAGGTCAGTAGAGCCATTTATGAACTTGATCTGCCATTACTCATTTCAACGCTGCGCTTTGCCAAAGCATATTCCTGTAGGTCCCTGGGCACTCATTCTATAAGACACACACAGATGCAATCCTATGGGTGAAATGCAAACCTACATACAAACATACATGAGTGCACACACATATTGGATGTTTTAAGCAGTGGAAAATGTAAAGTACAATGATCAAATAGATTTTTTGTTTTCTCCTTTTCTGCTTTTGCAAATATCCCTATGACAATTGTCTTTGTGTTTTCTGACAAGTGTTTCTTGATTGCCCTAAAAAGGGGCCCACAAACATGAATAAAACAAATACAGAAATGAAAGGGAAACCTTATTCAAGATTCAAAATGTTTAGAGTTGAGTTCTATATGAAAAATAAATAAATACTTCGAAGTTTGATGTGCAGACATATAGAAATATTAACCGTGCATTTGCAAATCGAAGGAAATGTGCAAAAAGAGCTTAATGTGCAAAATTTACAGTATGAGGTAGGTGATGTCCATTAATTATACTCCTGTCAACTGTTGATAGCTCATTGAGGATGGAGGCAGCTCTCCTCTGGACTCCTGATGATCTTCCACCCAGTCGTCATCACTCTCTGCAGGCGTTTGCAGACCATAGTAGTAGTGCTACCATACCACGCGGTGATGCAGCTGGTCAATGTGCTCTCCACAATGCAGAGGATCTTGGCTGATAAAGCAAACTTCTTCAGCCTCCTCAGGAAGTATAGCCGCTGGTGAGCCTTCTTGACCAGCTGTATGGTATCCAGGTGAGGTCCTCACTGATTCACTTCAAGCTCTTGGATGTACAGAGGCTGATGAAGCCTTGTCTTCTTCCCCATGTCCACCATCATCTCCTTTGTCTTATTCGTGTTGAGGGTGAGGTTGTTGTCCACACACTATGACACCAGGCCGGCCACTTCTCTCCCATAGGCCACTTCATCCCCTCCAGTGATGCAATTAATCATTGCGGTGGCATCCACAAACTTCAGGATGGGAGGCAACACAGTCTTGGGTGAACAGGCTGTAGAGCCGGGGTCACCAATGTGGTGCCCACAAGCACCAGGGTGCAGACCTGTTCTAAAAACTGCACAACTTACCAATGAGCAGCGTCTGACATTTCCTTTTATCCTGTTGCTATTCTTCTTTAAACACATTTGCGTTTATGTTGATTTGAAAATAACTATGCAAAACTAATTTAAAACATGTTTATTATATGTAAAGTTTAGATAAGTTTAGGTAAACTCTGCTGTAGTGTATCAAACTGGTAACCCTTCATTTGGCGCAGTGCCTGTGAAGTAGCTCTCAGCTTCAAAAATGGTTGGTGACCCCTAGTGTAGAGGATGGGGCTAAGGACACAACACTGTGGGAGGCCAGTGTTTGTGGTGATGCTGGCAGAAATCCTGTTACCAATCCTTACAGGCTGAGGTCTGCCAGTGAAAAAGTCCAAGAGCCAGTCACAGAGGGTAGGTTTGTGGGTATGACCATGTTGAAAGCAAAGAGCATCCTGACGTAGGAATCTTTGTGTTCCAGGTGGGAGAGGGAATAGTGAAGGACAGCAGCTATGGCATCGGATGTGAACCTGTTGGCCTGATAGGCATACTATTGGGGGTCCACAGTGTCTAGGATGTTGATCTGGATATAGGCCAACACCACTCTCTCAGAACACTTTGCAATGACTGGAGTGAGTGCTACTTGTCTGTATTTGTTCGGACAGGTGACTGGGCTTTTCTTAGGGATGGGGTCAATGGTTGTGGTCTTGAAGCATGTGGGGACAGTGCTCTGCCTGAGGGAAAGGTTGAAGTTGGAGGTGAGAACATCAGCCAACTCATTGTCAAATGCTCTAAGGGCCCACCAAGGGATGCAGGCTGCTTGTAAAACTGATGGTGCTGGTGGTTGCCCTATACCCTGTGATGTGCAGCAGGCCTTGCCAAATCCACACAGGGTTAGCAGAAGAATAGAAGCCAAGTGCTTCACAGCCTTGTAGTCTTATTGCCTGATCTGAATGGAGGAGAGTGGAAGAGCCTGTTGATCCAGGGCTTCAGGATGGGAAACTTTCTGACTTGTGTGGCCGGCATGATATTGTCACCACAAGTGCTAATGTACCCAGCAACGTACTCAGCATAGCAGGACTATGCTGACAGAACAGTCCTCCATAGAGAAAGATCCAGAATTTGCTGACAGGGTTTGATTGTTTCACACTCTTTCTGTAAGCCACGTACATGAACAGAGAAATGTCGTCTTACTACTGTAAACATGGTCCAAGGTGTCATGGGTGGTAATATTTGGGAATTACATCCCGTAAGTTGCACTGGTTAAAGTCGCCAGCGATGATGAGTACAGCATCTAGATGAGTTGTCAGCTGGCTCACAATGACTTGGGCGGACAATGACTTCCAAGTCAACTCAAAGTCAAAGTCAAAGTCAAAGTCAAAGTCAGACTTGAAGTTCCTGTGGCATAAAACTAGTAAAATCCACATAATTTTGTGAGTTGCCGACGTCCAGTGGTGCCTGTCTCATGTAAGTTAGCAGTGCACAACACTTGTCAAGTACAAATAGAATATAAAACGCACAAAAAAACTAAAGAAAGCTGGCATGTCAGAGCAAAGCAAGTAAACGCGTCTGCCATGGAGGGCACCATGTTGCAGGTACTTAGATTATGTCTTAACAGAATTATGGTGTATGTTTCAAAGCAAGCTGAAGTGATGGAAAGAAAATAGAGTAATAATTACAGATCCAGTTAAAATGCGAAGAATTATCTAAAAGCAGTTATTTCCGAGCCCACTCACATAGATCCTGTTAACGCGTTATCAGGGCCAACAAAAGCATTTCATTCAGCCATCCTGACTAATTTATCTAAGTGATTGCATCAACCTTGTGTACAGAACACACAATGATGCACCAAAGAAAGCCAGTCACACCAAAACACTCAAGCAGGCTGACAAGAAAAGGAAAAACAAGGAGAAGCTCATGAGAGGGATGTGAGAGGGAGATAAGTGTATCCTAATGAGAGTAGGGTGGTGGGTCTAGCAATAATAATGAGGGACTAACAATTTTGACAGTGATGACAGTGGATCATCACTTATGCTAATATGTTTTTGTCTCTTATTTATTGGTTGACCAGAATGTTAGAAGTAGGATGATACAAACATGTGTGTGTTCAGTAGGGCTTACTACTGAGGTTAGTCCCTAATCAGGCTCTGCAAAAGTATTTTATATCTCACTCATTACAATAGCAAACATGTGAATTTTGACTGCCCTAATTCACAATAAAAATTTATAGAAATTCAGTGTGCTTTGTTTGCTAAGTGTCACTACTTACATGCAGACTCTTTCACCAGGGCATTAGGGGTAAAATCGTTGGTTCTTACATATCATGATGAACAATCTGATTGCTGCCCATTTAGCCACTTGTGCATTAGTGCCTCATGTCGGCAGTGACCATTAAAAGAAGAGCAAGGTGTGTTTTTCAAAGCAAATTTTAAGGTGACCACTTTGCAGAGAACCTGCTGCAGTTAGCGATTTTGGTAAAGAAAAACAACTTGCACTCACATATGCACATTTATTCTGCCTTGATGAATCCCATCCAAAGAAGGTGGTGCCTCCATAGATGTGGCTAGTTTGTCCAGGACCTCCTGCATGTACACCTTCAAATTGAGATCATCATTAAAACAGGTCACCTTCTTCCATAGCTCTGTGCTCCCATTCTCTGCTTTGGTGGCCTGGTGGTTAGGGATTTGCTCCTGTAATTGTGAATTTTTGGGTTTGAATCCCAGGACCCACCCCTTGCGGTAACATTGATCAAGATACCATGCTCACACACTGCTCCCCGGGTGCTGCGTTGTTGGTTGGTTGAGCATTTACATTGAGTGTGGATATAAGGTAGGTTGATCTGAGAAAGGTGCTCATCTGCGTACACTTGCAGAGTGATGTATGAAAGTGTGCATAGTTAATGATGCTTTGTTGGGCCCTTTGGTATAAGTGATGTGTCAGCATTCAGGAGGTTGTTGGCTCAAATGCTGTGCTGGGTGTCCGCCAGATTGGGTAGTGCAATGGATAACACCGCTGTCTTCTTATTAATAGCCTGGGCAAGATTGTGCTTGAGCAAGATTCCTAATGCTAAATTTCCATACACACACAGAAATGGTTAGTCTCTTTGAAAAAAAAGAGTCTGCCAAATGATGTAAATGTAATGAGCCTAGGGTTCCAATGATCCAATTCCCCAGCTATCCTTCCTCAGACCAACTAAACACTGGATACCTGGGGATTTGGAGATACTCCAACCCAGTCCTCTAGCCATCACAATTTGGCCATTGTCAAAATGGTTCACCTCCCCACACTTACCCATTTTTCTTGCTTCCAACTTCAGAGAACTGACTGTTCACTTGGCTAATATATTACACACCTTGACAGGTGCCACTCAAACAAGATAATGTTACTGATTTTTGATTTTGCCACTGATTTTTCATTTGGGTGTTAATCTAGATAAAAAAAAAAAAAAAGAAAACTACTTTCTGTACTCATTTTGTACTCAAGGTCTGGCTGCTCTTTTTATTTTTTTTATAATAAAATAAAGAATTCATATTGCCACAGCACATGCTGTACATCTTCCAGTTCCAAAAGTCAGAGGCAAACTTAAGGTTAGTCCTCACTTTTATTCGTACAGTTGCTTTAGCAATTAACTGGTGTTCCAGCGGAGGGCTCAGGCTTGCCACGGCCTGTGAAAATGCCATCTGTCATTGAGACACACTTCATGAAATGCTCTGCTCTGTCTCGATATGACTATTTCCTTCAGGGATTTGAGATCGTTAGAATCAAATTGTGGAAAATAAATAAATAAATAATTTGCTGTTAAATGATTTGGAAGGGGCCAAGGTAATGTGAGCTCTGGATTGTGGAGGTGCTCTTTCTCGTCTACCCTTAATAGCAGACTACCGTGCCCATTGGACTGGGTTGCTATGTAATTTATATTTCAACAAAGGTATATTTTTTCCAAAGTAGAGGGTAAAGGGAAACATTGTAAAATGGCTGACAATCTGAGGTACCATGGCTAAAATGTCCCACCAAAAAACAGTAATCTTAAAGATATCACAAGTGCAGAGTCCTTTTTGCAAGCCAGTTTTTTGCTTGTGCTACTGATTGTACTCCTGGCATTGAGAGTCTACACACTTGAGAAATTTGGAGGATTTCACCACAGCCCAGCATCAAACATTTAAGTTCACATTTACTTCATTTAGCAGACGCGTTTATCCAAAGCGACTTCCATTCTCTAACTACAGGGGACAGTCTCCCTGGAGCAACTTGGGGTTAAGGGTCTTGCTCAGGGACCCAGTGGTGGTGCTGAAGGCAGGATTTGAACACATGACCTCTTGGTCTGGAGGCAAGTATCCTACCCACTGAGCTAACTCCACCCTAAAGTAGTAACTAGTTGTCCCCAAATGGATGTTCTCTATATATAATATTTTTGACAATGCAAGACTAATATTAAAACTAATATTATAACGTTTTTGAAGGTTATGACATAACTGCATATTCAAAACTGCCTCAGAGGTTGCACAGCCATGCCCAAACAGCGCAGCATTATTTCTACTTCAGACAGAAACTAGTTGATTAGCCTTTCCAGACCTTTACTAGTTTTCGGCTGACAGAAATGCCAGCGCATAAATTGTGAGGTTAAAGATGATAATAACCTTTCACTTTCATCAGAATGCCTGTCATCTACCACTACTGCTTCTAAAGAACTATTATTTTTAATATAAGCACTGAGCCTGATTTAGATCCAGGGAGTGGGATAAATTCCCCATTTGGCCAGGACTGATTCAAAATGTTTTATCTTGATGAAAGTTTCTGCAGCTCTAATTTTTTTTCCTTAGTCATGCACAATTGTCACATTCTCTACAGATACACTTTCATTCAAATGAGTTTTTTTTTTTTCAATATTATACTCTACCCAGCCACTTTTAGTGTAGGGCAAAACATTACAGTAAATTCCACAGGCTTGTGAAACCTCTTGCTGTGCCTTCTGCAATGGATAATTAGAGAAAAGGGCTTATTTGCATCTCATTTCACATCAAATTATTCTCTAATGCTTAGAACAATCTGAGTATGACAGAGGATTCATAGGTAGATGCACAATATCTGGCCATCCTTTCCTTTTCCTTTGTTCCTGTTACAACAACACTGATGCAAATTACTGTGTAGAAGAACTATTGTTATAAATGTTTTGGAAATTACTAATACCACTTCAAGCTGTCTCTATGAAAAGTAATTATTAGTGTAATTATTGATTAACCAAGGGTGCAACAAGAGTATGGAGGACCGGAGGTGGATGTATGTGCAGCCATTAGTTTTTAATTAGAGCAAAACAAGACACGGCTGAAATAAACATGAAATATATGCTGAATTGAGAACTGAATACTAGAAAATAAAACGTCAGCCTTTACAAGCACTGCAAGTAATGTAAGCAGTTATTTTTCTGTTCTACTTCTGACTTGAATAAACCTAAAATTCTGCATTTGCAACTGTTTTTGCCATCCTACATCAGAGCTCATGCCATGATTTGTACACTGATTGCACTAAAAGGTCATGGTTGTTCATAAATGTTCTGAACAAGTATGTCTGAATAAATTCAATTCCTATCTCTTTCTTTAACGGACACTTCACTCTTGGCTGTCCTTTCTTTGATATTAATCCTTTACATGGTTATGTAGCCTCTTTCTGCAGGAACTCTAGTGGTCATTCCACCAGGAGCATGGGGATGTTCTCTGAAATGTGTATTGATATAATAAAGACAGTCCAATATAACAATTCCCCTGTAACTCTGACATGTTTGCCTCTCTGTGAGTTAATTACTATGACTAAATGAGGAATAAAATGCAGAATGGGGAATCCCCCACTATAAACACCATTTTACAAAGACAAGGTGAAAGGGTTCTTTGTTAACCTAAACAGCAGTGGCATCTTTTATAAAATATGTAAATCTATATGCTTGACGCCTAGGATGTGTCATAAAACTTTAAAACCAACATCCTTACCTTGTTCTATCTCTTCAATTGTTCATATATTTTCAGTGAAAACTGTAACGTGGTCACCTTTACTCCCATCTCTGCTCTGGACATTCTGGTTCATCAAGTCACAGCAAGATTATAGTCTAGTAGGGGATAGGTGAGAGCTCCTCAAGAGAAAAGCCATACAGGTTTAGCTCTGCTTTAGAGTCTAGATCTTTGGCAACTGAATGTAATTCAGAAAACTGACAAGAATGATCCGTCTGTGTTTTGGTGGAATAGGTTGAAGCACTATGACTTTCAAGAATGGGTAGGAATATTGAAATCGTGTCTGAAGAACCGCTGACGAGGCAGATGAGATTATGTGTCGACTTGTGGGTAGGACTGCAGAGAAGGTTTGGATAGCCCTGTGATCTAACACCTACATTCTTATAAAAAGTACCCCCAAATGAGATGTGCGAAGAACCTTATATAAGGGTAGAACGAACTTTCACTTCATGTAAATTGAGTTAAAGAGCCTTCCAAAAGCATTTTAGTTTGTGGAGCACCTCTTTTGCTCCAAGGGAGGAGCCATCAATTTAAATGTTCTATTATAGCATCACAAAAGTGGATTTAAAAATAGTGGAAGCTGTTTTCTTCACCCAGAGGGGATTTACAGGATTCTAAAGCAATATTTTATTGGGTTGTCTCATCCCAGCATGCTCTTAGCTATCTTTTTAGCTATAAGAAATACTTACTAAACATAATAAGAGCCCATTTGCCTGATGGGTGTGCTCTAAAAAATGCAGTGGTTGTGGACTAATACATTCAAAGACCGAGAAGAAAATGTGCTGGTCATTATATTCATTAAAAATTACACTGACCCAAATTTGGGCGATGCCTTTAAAAGCGGACTACAGAATACTTAATATTGAATACAGAATACTTAATATGTTCAAAAACATCTCAATATCCCTTGCTGAGAGATTTGAAAACATCATTTCCTCTTCTTTGCGAGACGATTCAGATTTTTAATAGAAGAGGCAGGTGCACAAAACGTGTACAAGCTGAGACTTGAAATTTGCTGTTTGGTGTCTACTCTTGTCACTGTAAGCCAAGTGATTGAATTCTGTCCTTGGTAATGATGTGAAGGCTGAGCTGTCTAGTGTTCGTTAAGCGCCAAAACAGTGGCCTAGTTGGGCATGTTGTCACTTCTCTGTGGGGTGTTAGATGGGAGCTTGTTTAATTAACCCCAGCAACACACCTGTTTCACTAGAATGGAATGCCAGCTTATCTTATATCCATCCTATCCATTTCTTTGAAAAATATGTGTGATGACAGTTCTGATGATGTACTGAAAACAAAAGCAGAAAAGCCACCAGCTCACACAGGCTTTATCTATGGCAAACTGAAGCGTGCAGCTTGAAGAACACCAACCATGATTTATGCTGGATCCAAAATCAGATGGAAGCACAGCTGTGTCACCTCATAGTTAAGGGGGAAAACATTTTCTCAACACATGCAAGTGAATGCAGAGGCCTAAAAAAGTCACAGTATTATTTATTTGGTGGATGAAAAGCACATTCACATAAATCCCTCAAGCATATCGCAAGATGAATGAGCATGAGATGGAGGACAGTAAAATGATTCAAATGATGACATCTGTCGCTACTATTTTAATGCTGTAAATAAATGATCTGTGCAAATGTGCAAATTCTGCAGGTGAATTTAAGAGCTCCCCCACTACACAAACCGGTTCACACTTGACCATCATTACATTGCATTACAAGATAACAAAAAAGTACCCATAAACGGTATTAAGGAAGCCAAAGCACTATTTGTACATCAAGAATACAAACTGATCAGCATCCAAGCCCTTCTTTCTGTTTCCCATGACTGTCTGTAAAACTCTGAGATAAGTTTTCCACTTTCTTGAAGTCTGCACCTGTGTGGAGCAGATGCATTAAGCAGATACAATAAAATAATAAAAGGATCAGTGAAATAGGTCACAGTCTTTCACACATTCTAAGCTTTCTGACAGACAATGTGATCCACGCAAATCTACAAACCAAAAAATACAGAATCTGACCAGCTGACGCTCGCCACACACACACACACACACACACACACAATCAACACACCCCTCCCCTTAACTTCCCTCTCCTCTACCTAACACATTGCATACACTGTATATACTTTCTGCCTTAAACAAACATCTCAAAATAATTAGACTTTACTTGCCTCTGTAAATACGCTTCTGTTGAACCAAACTGCACATTCTCTGGTTTAATGCTGCTATATTTGGACAATTACATCAATTGCTTTCTTCCTCTGTCCTGCCTTTTTGCACACACAACTCTCTCCTGCTAGAATACAGTATCTGTCATAACACTGTATTAATTCAGACTTGTACTATAGCTATTGTTGATTGTACTAAACGTTGTCTTGTATGATTGCTTTGTTGCTCTTGTGATTTTCTTGCACTCTTTTTGTCCTATCTGCACTATTCTGTTCTTGTGTTACACATAGTATTGTGTACTGTGTTCTTTGTGTATATGGTTGAAAACACAATAAAACCTACTTGACTACTGGAACTTATTTTCCGGTGAATTGAGAAGATTAAACTGCTACGCATTAATGAATAAATGTGGCAAATTGTCAACAGTTACACACATATGTCTACACACATATTAGAGAGCTTGCAGTGTCTGTGGATGATGAGGACATCTTGTGGTATAACAAGGCATGCTGTGAATTACATCTTCATTTTGTCAGTAAGTGGCTTGCGTGTCATGTAATAAAAATATCCTGTTTCTATTTTTTTTTTTCAATTCAGTAAAAAACTCATAATGTTAAGGGCTCTGTCCTGTCAGTATACACATATGTTCACTAATTCCCACTAATGCAAGTGTGTCATTGATAATATGTCAGTGTATACTATATTTAGTGCTTTCTTGGAATCTCATGACCCGAATACACCAAGGTCACATGGCCAAGTTCAGTGTGATCAGCTTTCTCTCAGTTAGAGCAGATGGTGTTTTCAGCATGCGATACTTTCCTTGGACCCTTTCTCAAGGAGAGAGCCCAGTTAATGACATTCATATCACATTTTTACTGCAGTTACTATTCCACCGTATGATTCAGTGGCAGGCACAGAACCAACTCCATACAAAGCATCTGTAACGAAGCTAAAACTCAGTCCTTCTCTCATGCACACCAAGAACAGTACTAGGGCTGTCGAAAGTGAACGAGCACTTGTAGATAATGATACTTTTAAGAGAAAGGGTAGGCTAGAGGCTAATGACATTGTTTTAATCATGGGCAGTTATTTAAAGTTGTTTTAGTGCTATAGAAGAGCAAATCATCCATTTATCTCAAAGTGTTTTCAATGGGCCTACTTACCTTCAGTAAGGAGTTTTACCGTCAAACTATAACCATGGTGAGCATTTTTTCTCCCTTCCCTTTCTTTCCTTTCCCTTTTATTTAATGAATACCTCACATCAGATACTGAAAAATAAGGTCAGGCTTGAGATTACAAACATGTGTAGTTTTACTGTGATAAGTAATGGTACAGTACAATGTAAAGATTAATAGTTTCTTTTGTATGATTACAGGCTTATATTTTCTGACATGAACATTTTATTTTTTATGCACATGGTGCTATTCATCACACTGTGACACGCGGAACCAAAATGCCATGTTGTTTATTACTTGTAAATACGGCGGGTGACTGGAGTCTATCAATATAACCATGCGAATGGATTTTGAGTAGGCGGTTGCTGGTTTGCGTGGGTTGGGGGGTGCACAGCTCTTTATTGGAGCCGTTTTATTTACACAGGAGCAGCTTTTGGCTGTGCTTCTCCCTATGAAGCCATGTCATAATTATCAGTTTGCGCTTTGCAAAACCAAGAAAACAAGATAGAAAATGATATCTGACAAATCTAGTCAAATATATGTATTTGTATATATCTAGACAAATATATGTATATCATTAATATACTGTATTGTTACATCATATATAATCTCTTATCAATTCTATGATCATTTGGATTCATGAGCTCAAAGAGTGTAATCTAGTGACTGTCTTTCCTCCATGTTAAACAGTGTCACCTGATTACCTTATGAGGTAACAATTTTAAGCTGTAAAAAATTGTAAAGAGACTATTTGTCATACGTGAACACACCACAGCATGAACAGCACGGAATTATTTCTCTGCATTTAACTCAATCACCAAAGTGAAGCAGCAGGCAGCCAGGAACACAGCACCAGAGGGGGGTGCTGTATGGGGACGGTACCTTGCTCAAGGGTACTTCAGTGGTGTCACTTGTTTGGAGTCCTGGGATTCAAACCCACGACCTACTGATCACATGGGCAACTCCCTAATCACCAGGCCACCAGCTGCCCCATGCACCACAAGAAACAGAATAATTTGCATTAGAGACACTCATTTCAAGTGAATATTTAACTACATTATCTTTGATGTAACTTGATGAAGCAAACCCTCTACATACAATTTGACCATATTTTTCTTTTAGTTTACTGTAATCCATTTGTCAAAGTGATAATATGATGAATGTGTGCATGACATATATATATATAGCCCAGTAGTCATCCACCTGCTTGTGTATGACCAGATGATATTATTTGTTGCCTCTTCCCTTAAATAGATGCTGTCATTGTATTAAACACAGAAAGTGACATTTAGAGTTGCACATCCTTGCTCTTGTGGCCAAATTCAAAGCTGCCAAGGAGATTCACTAACATTCAGTGGAAATAAATCTGAAGGTGACTCTGAGGGTGCTGCCGACAATGTGTTCGGCAAGATAGGATTTATACTTACTTTACTTTTTTTTTAAAAAATCACTTTAACATGGCAGTCTACAGCCCCAAACTGAAAATAGAAGAAAGTATTTGAACAAAAATATTTAAACAAACCTGGTTTGGGCTGCAAAGTGGGGACCAACTACATATTAAAGTCTATGTATTAGAAAGCAAGTCCCTATTGGTGAAATGGTCAGTCCCAATACATTTGTCCATTTAGTGTATCTAGACCCTGACCTAGTAATCGTGTGTAAGACCATATGTGAAAAATGTCCTAAGCGATCTACTAGGGAAGATTGCTTATTTCAATTTGGTGACAGCATGCACGGTCCATTTCATGTGTCTTACTCATGTAATGAATATGCCATTTCCAAAGGATGCAAACTACAGGGTGGTGACAATGCAAATATATTAATTTAGCACCTGCAGTGTGATTGACTAAGCCTGGAAATAATGCAGAGGATGGTGATTGTTTGTATAAATTACTACCATGGGGTCAAGTGCTAATAAACTACATCTTTCGCTTAGAGCTGTCCTCTGATGTCCCTGTATTTTTCACATTCAGCAAATTATTTATTCTATTTTAAATAGTTCATTTGGCACAAAACACACCAATATAGCATTAAAATCACCTGTATAATATTGTGTAAGCCTCCCTTGTGCCACCAATGCAACTCTGACCCATGGAGGCATGGACACGAGACTTCTGAAGATGTGCTGTGATATCTAGACCCTTTAAATAACATGGCCTTCACTGTTTGCCATCTTCCCACAGTGCATCCTGGTGTCATTTCTTTCCAAGGTAAACGCATGCACCCAGCTGTCGACATGATGTCAAACAAAGTCCTGTTCTGATGCTCATGTGCCCATTGTGGTCACTTTTGGCAGTGGTTAGAGGTCAATACGGGCACTCAGACTGTACAGCGGCTACTCACCCCCAAACACAGTGAGCTGTGATGTACTGTGTGTTAGGACAACTTTCTATCACAGCCAGCATTGCATTTTCCAGCAATTTGTGCTACAGTAGTTCTGTGGGGTAGTGCTAGATGGGCTCCAATTCTGGTCCAAAGCTCTTCAGCTTGGTATGGGGAGACCTATATATATATTCATCTTAGCATTCTTCATCAATGTAGAATTACGGTCAAACATTTAAAAGTGTTCTTCTATTTTCTACTTAGCATTAAAACTTTGGAGTGGTCACTGCTGACCATAAAGCAAGAAAAGAGTTATGAAAGAACTTTTTAAAAAGGTCCATAATTGCAGAGGAATTATCAGACAATTTGCATTAGTCCATCCTTTTGTGGAATGTGAACGGAGGGTTAAAATGGCTAATTGAGCTAAAGGCCTCGCCATTTATAAAAGAATTCTGACTAGTGGGAGCCTGAATGGTGTGGACAGAGACAAAAAGAGAAGCTGTAAATGCATGTCGATCCAAGGTTCATTCCTGTCCTATAATTTTCTGATAACATTGAGTGTGCTCCTGCTCCTTTCGGTTTGGGATAAAGAAATACAGACCTGGCAGAGTAGGATTCCAGTCACCACCGTGCATCATTGTGGGTGTGTGGGAGTGTGTGTACATATGTGTAGGGGGGAGAGAGAGGGAGAGCGAGAGAGAAAGAGAGAGAAGTGAAAGCAGGAAACGGTGAAGAGTCTGCCTGTGAGAGATAAACCGACAGGAGGTGACAAATTCATAACGGCTTTGTGTTCCCACAATTCCTCGGGATTCAGAGGTTGGCCTCAAATAAGGTGACACAGCTGACAGGGATTTCATCTTGCTGAACTTGAGACGCTGCCACAAAAAGACAACTTCAGACAAGATGTGTCCCGGAAAGTCAAATGTAAAAGAATGTTTTGTCACCCCTTTTGCGATAAGGCCTTCAGAGAGCTCTAAAAGAGTAGTATTAAGATGGTTCTTAGTAATTATAAGACATAAGAGCTTCTTTCAGGAGCCTTAGATAACTATATATCAATTCTACACTCTGTGCATTCGCTTAAGGACATTGTTTTTGTGCATCCACATCATCAAAGAGTGTAACACTTTGGGTCCATGCTTCTAGGTTGAGGTAGCTCAAAGAAGACTACCCACAATATTGTACATTTTTACCCACCTAAACCATGCAGCTCTACTGAGTCTGACTATACAACAGTTTAATACATAAGAATTTTAATTCATTTTTTCTGCATACTAGTTAAATGGTTATGACATCTATAAACATGGCCTGTGACGCCATCAACTTTGTGACATTTTGAGACTCCAGTAATGCCCAGATGCTTCCATCCTTATCTCCAGA
>JBBPDH010000104.1:12227325-12241114 GCA_037974565.1 Clupeocharax schoutedeni
TCCCTGCTTAGGCTGTTGCCCCCGCGACCCGACTCCGGATAAGCGGAAGAAAATGGATGGATGGATGGATGGATGGAACTATATGAACATGTTTTGTAGCCCACAGACCTATTATAACTAAAGTGAGTTTTGTATAATATGTCCCCTTTAATGTTTCTTGCTGCATTCAGAATTTAATCATCCGGGTTTTGACTAAATTGTGTCCTACATGTTGGGCAGTTAACATGTTGGGTATCCTCATAGGGTGTCTATAATGAGAGTATCTAGGGAAGACCATGTAGAATTTTGTGGAAATTGCGTTTTTTCTGTTCACATTTCTACAGGTTTTTGGGCTGTAGCATATTAGCATACTGGCTACTGAATGCTGATTGGTTGGTCATTAACCAATGAGTGAGCTCTTGAATCTACCTAGTACATATATCTCTTGTACTGTGTGGATGTCAATATTGTTCAATTTACAGCTAAAGCTTGTAACTGGAGCTGAACAGCAGTTTAAAACATGAGGGCATTGTGGAAATATGTTATGAGGTTTTGTCCTCTTTTAATCAGGACAGTGTCAGTGCATTTGTCTGTAAAAAAAAAAAACATTATTTACAAATTGCAGTTTCACACAAAAACTCAATGAAAACCCATTCATTTGGACATGCTAGAGGTCTTGCTGGTGTTTAATTTGCCTGGAAAACATTTGGCAAACTTGTTGTGATGCAATAGCCATGGGTGTTACCTAAGTTAGCATGGCTGATTTTTATTTATCAGTTGAAATTAATACAACAGTGGACTGAAGTTCCTGTGGAAATATCTAGCCATTTTAAAATTATGTATTATTATTATTATTTTTATTATTATTATTATTATTAAAAACTGTCTGGCTGGGTGTTTGTCCAGTATTTTGTAAAAGTCGTGTCCCGTTCTGTTCCACATCTGTTACTACACATTCTGTCTCATGCCCCGTTTTATTTACACAGATGCTCATGCCCTGCCCAGTCCCACATGCATACTGTTTTGGTTTGTGTCCCTGGTCCCACCCCAGTTCTGCCCTCCTGTTGAGTGTTTTCACCTGTGTATTCCCAGCTGTTCCATGTGTACCCATCTGTACTTATTCCTCTGTGTTTCTTTTCATGCTTGTAGATCCATGTGGTCCTTATGTTGTATGTGTTAATTCACGTCTGGGTTCTTGAATTTGCCCAAACGTATTTCAGTGTTTAGGATTAAAAATAAATCTTCTCCAGCATGTGTGTAATTTTAATGTCCTCCTTCAGCCCACACACCACATGTCACATACATGTTCTTTTTGGTCTCTAATACTTCTAGAACAGCAAAAATAACAAATGTGCACTGTACTGAATCATCCTTATTAGATTAGCTCTGTATGTAACACATATTTATGAACAGTTGTAGTTTATGTAATGTTTTTACACCTGTATAAAATCCTATTGCCATTATGAAAGAGATTAGAGGTCATTTGAAATGCTTATACATATTCCTTTGAAGTAGGCTAAAGGCATAACAAAACATAGAAAGCGCATTTCCCTGAATGTACATTCTTTTTTTGTTGTTGTTTTTCAGCTATTTGGAGTGTAAGCTTGCATGTTAATGAGAGCACTATATACTAAACCCCTAAAAGTCTTATAGATTGGTGTTGCTGAGCAGCTACCATTATTTTGTGATTCATCAAACTTATTGAGCTGTAATGTAACAGTCTTGCCTTGTGAAGCCTGACCTCCTGATGGCTTATCTAAGATATGCAGGCTCAACATTTGCAATGTGTCACTATATCCAATTACTGAATGATGTCGCCAGTGCATTTCCTATTGTGCCTTGACAAATCTAAAATCTACTCAGTTCTGTGTTCAATACATATTGAACCAAAAGTGGATCTTTGAGAAAGACCAGGTGAATGTGTGAGACCACGGCATAGTTAATCAAATGGACTTAATCTTAATTATGTGATTGTCTTGCTGCTTTAAAGTCATTCAAAGCCTGGAGTGCTGCTGGTGCCTGAAGGGAACTAGCTGCTCCATTTATGCACCAGGGCATGCAGTGTTCAAGCAAGGACAGGAACATCAGCATTGCTTTCTCTTTCAACACTTCCCCCATCATGGAAACATTTAATACTTTCTCTAGGTCTTACATTCTCTCTCATAGAGCCTGTTTCTAGGGTTAATGAGGGCAGGATGGGCGTTCAAATGTGCACCCATTAAGGAATCATTCCTAGAAGTCTACATACACTTCTGATCAAGATTATCATCCATCCATTATCTCCCGCAAGATTATAATCATAAAGTCTAATATGCTAACATTTTCTGTGCTGGAATTAGCATTAGTACCAGTATAATGACCTTCTTTAACAGCCCAAAGTAGTAGACTTTATTACTACCATAATATATTACCAGATATATTCCAGCATATTATATTCTGTTTTCTGTATAAATTATGTGTCAACAGTGTGTGGGAGGGGGCGCTTTTGGCTGTTTTGCACAATACAAATGAACCCACTCATCTGTAAAATCAGTTAGGGATTAAGGAAGATAGTGAGACAAATATTTTGACTTTACAATGTAAGCCCTACACATTCATAGAGATGTGTGTTGCACAAATCGACTTGCAAATTGCAGCAGAGATTAAAACAATATGGAAAGATAGCATTTCACAAAAAGTACTGGTACAATACAAATCAAAAGTATATGCATAGCAGTAAGCAGTAGGTGTGTAGGTAGGTGTGTATAGGGGATATGACTCAGATAAGAGTGCCAAGAGTGACAAAGGGTTACGAGTCATGGGCTCCAAGTGATGGGGTGATGTGAAGGTGGTAAGTAAAATGGGCAGAACTTCAGAACCTATGAAGTCAAAGGCTGGACTGAGGCAGAGGGCAGGCCTATGGGAGTTTGCGAGGGTCAGGGGAGAACCATAGATAGGATGAGGGCAGAGAGCACTAAGCCCTGGAGAAAAATAGGGTACAAGAAGAGCTGGATGAAGGGTGGAGGTCACTATAGAGATCTGAAGGTGAATTTTGACCTTGTTTGGATGTACACTTCAGATACACTGTGTATCATTATGTCAAGTCAGATGTATTTATAAAGCACATTTAAAAACAACAAGCACTGGCCAAGGTCCAGACAACATTAATAACATACAAAATGTCAAGTCTAGGAGAGGGCTTGATAAAAAAGTGCAAACTGTTACACAATGTTGGACTCAAAACAGCATGATCCCCTTTAGAATGTGGTGTTAAATGTGGCCACTGCTAATTTGCTACTATCTTGACCAACAAACTACAGGATAACTTTCTTAAAAAAAGACCTTACTTGGTGTTTGGTCTTTTTGTGTAAAGTGTCAATTTCTCATAGGCAACATATGAATATTTAACACATTATAAGTGATTATTTCATTAATAAGCCATTTATATGTATGAACAAGTCATTACCTTTTAATGTTGAAAATATCTAAATGTTAATAAAGGAATGTATGTAGCTGTTGATGTTTTTGTTCATATTCACAACAATATTTTCCTCTACATTAACAAAACATTCTTTCACTGATAAATATGAACCTGTACAACATCAGTGGATGTTTCCAAATCATGGCAGCAAATTATAAAGATGTAGAACTTTCTAAAAGTGACATAAGCTTGAATACATCCAACATGATAATATTTATTATGGTTAAATATTTAAGCCAAGAGTGAAATTATGACTTCTTTGTTCATAAGATTTGTGTTTTTAAAAGGATGATTTGATTTACCCCACATTCAAAAATGTGTTCAGGGTGTTCATGGAGAGCATTTTGAATGTTCTGTAGCAAGCCTTAACTGCATCTTTATTCATTACAGGGAAGAGGATTTTTGCCAATGCTCTCTAAAGCTTGTCCAACTTCACAGCAGCTGGTCTGAAGGTGCACAGTTATTGGCAGAACATGGGTAGGTCAATTACACATCTGCTTTTGATAGAGATGAGCCATCTCCACTGGCATCCATTCATGTCTGTGCCACTATATTTTTCAGATGAGGTGATATGTTTTCAGTTATCAAAATGCCTGCATGCCAAATATGGTAGAAAATTTGCAGGGTGGATAGTCAGATCTATTGGTTTTGGGTCATAAGCATCCAATGTTAATTGCTAATAGATTGACTATTAATTTAACATTGAAGAATTGGTAGGCTATATATAAATACAGCTGAAGAGTAGGTGTAGTGTATGGTTCTAGGGTTATACACTGTATAGACAAAAGTAAAAGTATACACAATAATTATTGAATTAGGTACTTCAGCATACCAAGACATTTTGGAAAATGCCATGCTTTCAACGTTGTGCACACAGTTTGGGGAAGAACCCTTTCTGTTGCAGCATGATTGTAAGCTCCATTGTGATTTTGAACGGAATGTTGTTATAGTCGCTGTTGGTATAATGTTCAGGTGTCGCAATACTTTTGTTCATATAGTGCAGATGACTATGGTTATGAACTACTGACACTGTCTACATATGTTTGATAATAAATTAACGCTACAATAATTGGTCCATTTTTCTTCTATAATTTCACTTAATCAAAACGTTATCAGTTTTTATTATTTATCAGATTTTATTATTTGTCTCAACAGTTTTCTTTGAAAAATGTAAAATGACCAGTTTTTATAAATGTGTTTTGAAATAATCGCTAAGAAATCATTTAAACATGGAACTTGCAAAGGTGAGGCATCATGAAGGATAAATAGTCTTCTACTTACCATTCTGTTAGTGGTTTTATGTACCTGCATGTAACTGCCCTTGAATCAAATGTTTTGCCTGGTTCATACCTTTGTAGTAAAGTTCATAGCTGTAGGTAAAACTACACAGAAATGTCATCTTCAGTCACAAAGACGTTTTGCATATTTTTTTTTATTTCTGACACAAACATTTGCTCCATCTTTGTGGGATGAATGCAGCTCCCAGAGCAGAACACTGTGAAGGAAAAGCTTGCCAGACTAACACCTGACTTCAAAGGTGCATTTTGTAGGCAGACAACATCTACTTGATTTCCCTGGGCACTGCAGCTGAATACTCCAGTCTGTGTAAAATGACAAACAAAAAAGGTTTCAGGTCCCATTAGAATATCTCACAAACACGACTATGATAAAAACTCATTTTGCCCAAGGCGGTCCTCACCTGCCCCAAACCAGAGTCAAAATCGGCAGATATCTTCAAATATACCTTGTTTTTAAACCTACAGTAAACACTTTGCTACAGAGATATACATGTTCCAGAAGGGCCCTTGGAAAATATCACATCCTCTATTTACAGGACTGTAACAAATACAAATGTCAGGCACGAAGAATCAGTTGCTGCACCGAGACCTTAGAGAATTACAGAGCACCAGTGTGATTTTGTTAAATGTTGTTGGTACTTCATGATTTTGTAATATCAATAAGGCCTTACAGCAGAATTGGCTCAATACTTATTTAGCTCTGGCAAAAAATAGCTGTCTTTAAAAAAAGACAGCTATTAAATGCTTTATTTATAAGCCAGCAAATAACTTTTGCTGTGCATTTGCAATGCATGAAGAAGAGATAAGACATTGCAGATGAGTGAAGAGAGAAGCCAAAATGAGTAGTTTAGTGTTGAATACTATTTGAACAGTTCCAGAGAAAATTTAGGTCAGTAGGGATTAATTAACTTTCTGAGACCTACACAGCAGATGTCAAGGTAATCTTGGAAAGCAGGCAATCGAGGTCAGTGCAATGTCCCAAAGCTGAAGATGAGATCTCCTAAAATCTGCTGGGCAAACACCAGGGACTCCATCTCTCCTGCCAAGTCCACATTACTGAGTACTAACTCTCAATTTGGTCACAACTCCATTACTCTTTAAAAGCTGCATAACCAGGTCACTTTTTGGGTCCTAACATCATTAAAACGGTCAAGGCTGTGTTCATGGTCTCTTTCAGTGTCAGAGTCAGAACGCTTTACTGATCCTGGAGGAAAAGGCTTATGTCACGACTGCTCAGACGCACAGAAACAGAGACAATAACAATAAAATATATAAAGTTTTAATAAAACCTCAATATGAAACACCATCCTATATATACAAATACTAGGTATAAATACTGCAGAAAAGTAACTTACTGTTAAATGAGTAAATGATTTAATGATTTACTGATAAATGCCGTAAATGTAGTAACACAAATGGTGGTTTGGAGTATGTTATTGCACATAATAAAGATCTGTAGTATAAAAGTAATATTGACATAAGTAGTGATATTCACATGGTAAGACTTCTGCACATAATAATAATAATAATAATAATAATAATAATAATAATAATAATAATAATAATAAAGATCAGTGACTACTCTAAACAGCAACAGCATGCTCTTCACTGACAGATATCTACTTTTGACCTCTCTAGGAAAAAATTGAAATCAAACATTCTGTGATTTTGTTTGCTCTGGTATTAACCTTCTTCAATTATCTATTGTACTTTTCAAATTGTAACTGAATGCCTACATTCTGTAATAATTTAACTTTAGAATCATTTAATCCTGGGCTGAAAATGACGTGTGAGAATTGAATTCTATTATACTAGTTGAACCTGTCCGTTCAGTTTGAATGAGCTGAAAAAAGCCATAGTAGTGTATAATTCCTACTTGCAAGTGTTTTATTTTTCTATGTGTCAAATTATATTTCTTCACTTTCGGGACCAAACGTACACACTAACTTACTAAATATGCTACTGAATACTATTGTTCATATGTATTTGTATGTAACAGTCACACATGCTATTTTCCAGAGACACTGGGCTCTGCAGATGCGTTTACTATATTTATTTATTTAACTGGTACATATATATTTAAGACACAAACATTTATTAAACAAATTTGTACATTGGCCAAAAATATATTCATCACCTCCTTTTTGGTTATCCAAAAATCTTTTAGATATCGGTCTCAGAAATTTTCAGGATGGCTCATTCTATGACTATGATTTTGAAAAAAAAAACATGATTAGCAGAAGGATGCTATTATTTTTTTTACATTTATTTATTTCGTTTTTTTTTTTTACCATATTTCTCTCCTCTTTCTCCTAGCTCCTTTTGAAATAAGTTTCTTTACTCAGAATGATATGAATATTTATCATCAGCTGTTTATTATTTGCATGTGTTTGTAACAGCTCGCCCCATTTTGTTTTCCCCTGTTCTGTCTTGCCCTGTTCAGTTTTTGTCTCGTTTCATGGGTTTCTGTTACACCCTGTCTTTGTTCTTCCTGTCCTGTTTGCTTTCTGGTTACAGTTTCAGTCATGCCCTGCTTTTATTTTCATGTTCCCTGTGCTCATGTTAAGCTATCTGTCCTGCTGCATGTGGTTTCTGTTCATGTTTTCACTCCTGGCTTCGGCCCGGTCCGTCCCTGCCCTCCTTTCCCCTGTCTATAGTCCCTCCTTGCTCCTAAATTGTTCCACATTTACCTGTGTGTATACACCCTGTGTTATGTTCGTCCTTGCTGGTCCTCCATGGCCTTTACCTGTGTTTTCTGTCTGTGTTTTATACATGACCCTGTTTATTTCTAGCATTTTAGCATGCTAGCATGTTTTCATACTCCTGTGTATTGTTCAAATAAACTCGTCACATGCACCCAACACCCCCGTCACGATGTTTGAAAGATTGAATCTCATTTTTAATTTTTTATCATCCCTCTGAACTAAAGCTGTTGAATTGGAATTGACCCAGTCTTGCTTACGGGAACACATCTGTTACCTTATTCCATCTCCCTCACCCTCCCTCTCACAAACAAACACACATTCCAAACACATGTAGAGAGGCCCTGTTCGCCAGTTTGCTCATGGTTTCACCTGCATAGATTCAGGCTTTCCCAAGTCCACACCCAGTACAGAATCAAATAAAATGTTTCTGAAACTGTTTCACTGTTAAATAATTTTAGTAAAAAGTAGATTATGTTTAAATGGAGTTATTCTTAATACTTTAATTTGTTATGAATCTCTGGATCACCAGCTATACTCAACAATGTCTGGAAAAAACACAGAATGTAATGTTTATGGCAAATAAATACATGGATACAATATTTTGGATCTTTATTCAAAAGCAGTTGATGCATTGCTGTATCATGATGAAATTGTGGGTTATTGTTACTACGTTAAACTGCTAAATTGCTCCCGATTTATAAAGCCTCCTTAGGTTCTGACGGTTTTAAGTTCAAGAGGGTACTTTCACTTTTAAAAGTTTTGAAAGATTTACAGTATATTAATCTGCATACTTTACAAAAGTTGAAAGCAGCTCAGAAATGCTTTACAGTTCTTCACCAGCATTTAGCATTTTAAGTTGAGAGGTGCGGGAGAACAGTGAATTTTTCTTCATATCCTTACACCAACAGTCTTCCATCTAACCATTTCTATAGCAGTTTCACAAATTAGACTCGCTTGGTTATTCATTTGAAGGTTTTCATTTGGGGTATAATAATTTAATAATTTAAAATACAGATATGTCACATTTATTGATTTCACTTCAGATTACAAATTGTATCACAATACTAATACATTCACTTCTGGGCAAAAATGCTGTATATGGACAGTAAATGTTTATTATAATGTTTATTATTTAGAATGACTAGAATAAAAACTAATGTTAAGGGTGTGATTGTTAGATTAACCATTTACAAACTTTTCCTTGAGGAAGTCCAGTATTTATACTAATTAATCCATCATTAAAATAAATTGGAATTGAACAGATCCATGCACTTCTGTCCAAGATCAGTTACTTGTTTGAAAGCATAATTTTTGTTTGATTGTATTTGTTTTTTATGTTTAATATTACTGTTTTAAACACTTTTTATGACTGCATAGTTTTGTGTATATCGGTGTATTGGAAAGTTAACATTCAAGACACAGCTCCCATATGCTTCTCAAAATTCACTTGCCATTCCTTCCTCCATTATGGGAGTTCCCTGGGAATAAAGCTGTTAGTAATCAGGAAAGATACCGACTTGATTGACATCAGTATGTAAACACAACTCTGTGTGACCTCCATCAGAGACTGAAATATGAACAATAAAGAAAACACAAAACACGTGTCAGGTAAGTTGGAAAAAGGCTGATTTTTTGTGAATTTCCTCATTATGTGAATATTGAAAGCTGAACATTGTGTATTTTTGAGGACTTTCATCAATCAAAAAGCTGTCTAAATTTTCCAAAGATCCACTATTTATTAATATAGCATGACTATTGAGGCATCCAAAACATGCTATATTATAAATATACATTATAAAAAATATGAAATGCATTGCCATTTTTGTCCTCCCTCTGCATATTATTTTGGAAATATGCTGCACTATGTGTCTTTCTCCTGGTCGACCCGTCTGCAGAGGGATGGCATTAGGCTCTACAGTGGCATGCTGCTAATGATTCAGAAAATGCTGCCAGACACTTCCCCTCCGTAGCAGGCCTGCAACGGCCACCATTAACATTCTCTCTGCTCTGGTTAATAAGCAGCTTGGCCATTTAAAATGCAGGCCTCATCTAGTCCACCAATTAATTTGTTTAGTGTAACCTTGATAGGAAACATTTATTCTAATAAAAGCCTCTCATTCAAAAGACCTAAAGGCACCGAACAGTTTACAGCAACAAAAACACGCTGCAAATTTGGAAACTTTTCAAAATGTGATGAAAATGGAAAAAAGCAAAGAATAAAATATAGGAAAATAAAAAAGCATTAATAAATGACATGAGCGAGGGTAATTAGAGCCCCATCAGGAAGCTCACGTTTGATCACTGGCATGAAAAGAAACAGGTTTTCTGTCTGTATTTTTTTATGTGCTGGTGGCAGTTCAGTGATTCATGCTTTTTAATGGGATGTTATTTTCAGCTCACTTGAGAAATGTCATGTCCATCACCCTGCTGCTTAAGAGCTCCTTATACTTCTACTGAGAGGTGACCTGTCAACCTAAAAGTTCCAGTGCACTGTGATAACACGATCAATAAAACCAGAGAATGGATTCTTGTTCTGCTCACTGAGAGTACTGGTGCACTGGTGGTCTGCAACAGTGACAAGCTTTAATTAACATGAAATAACAGGTGTAAATTGAATAACAGGTTATCCATGTGGTACGTAGCAGTGTCACAAAATGGGAAACAGCTTGACTCTTAATCCACAGAAAAGTTCACTGATCTTAATTTTTGCTCATAACTTATTGCTCATTAAGATGTGCAGAAAAGTAAACTGTCATCATTTTCTATTAATTATGCCTCACACATGGTGAATGAAAACAAGCCAAAGAAACCTGACACCACAGGGGGAGGGGGATTATTATGGTTTTAATTATAATAAGTACTTTATTTATAGTAAATCCATCATTTATAATCACCATATCTTTTTCAATACTTGACATTGTTTTGTAATTAGACTATGAACATCTGGACCTACATTTAAATAATACAGAAGAACAAAGGGAGTAACTCTTCTTCTAAGGTGTAATGTGTTGAACCTCACTTTAATTAAAAGCACTTTTCATAATTTTCTGTTTAATTAAAGGGAAATTGTGCTTTACTGGTTAAACACAGATAATCTGTTTCAGATGCCAAAGCAAGTGTCCATATTCTCATATATCAGGTCACACTAATATACTAATGTCAGACACAATCTGTGGGGGAAATTCCATGTAACAATTACAAACACAAATATTACTAAGTAGATATTTCACAACAAGGTCCTCCATCTACACATTTTCACGGTTTGTTATTTTGCAACTGTCAAGTCCAATGAACAGAAAGCTAAAATGGGTTTGACCACCATTTCACATCGAGCAAGTGAAAGAAGTCTTTAATGGCTTGGATGAGATGCATTAGTGTTAGGTAAGCGGGGGGGCTTGTGTTAGATGCAGTCTTGCCAGCATGGGCTGTTCTGCTGCCCTAGGTGAAACAGAACTGTGCCTTCTCAGCAGATTTGCAATATCACAACCAATAAGTAACACATAAAAGTGTATGAGCAACAACCCAAAAGCCCCTGCCCATACAGACAAATTAAATGTGGTAGCACTGCTGCACTCACACTTAAACTGGCTAGTTATATATGCCTTTAAGTGACACATAATGACCAGCACTTCAGTTCCACAAGCTCTGCAGTGCACTCCATACAAGTCTCTGCATAATCACCCCATCAACCTGGTTCCAATTATATTAAACCAACATTTTATCATAATATGTACTTAAAGGGGTTAGCCAGATAAATGCTGCAAAAATTCTCTTATCGGTTATTCGACATGTGGAGCAATGAATGCATATAATCCTATGTTGAAAACTTTGTCTTAAGATAAACTGCAAAAAAGTGATTTGACTGTCATTGTTCACTAACAAAGCACTGCTTTAGAATGTAAAAACTCTCTTTCATTCTGAGGCGGGATTTTTTTGCCCATATGATGGGGTTTAATCCTCTCCTCCCCCTGACAGGTGCAGTGACATTAAGTACAGAGAGTGGATTTATTCAGGAGTATACTGTCAATTCGGAAAATGCTGCAGAGGATAATGCCTGTTAAAAAGTGTTCGTTTTTTATTTAAGAGTTCTTTTATGCCTCTTTAATCTGTATATACCCATGGCATCCAACAGGTGACAACACCACCAGAAAACCCCAATGCAAGGATCTCACCAAGGATGGTGTGGGTTATCTGCTCCTGTGGGGTGGGAGCAGATTTTATCCTAAATGATACGCAGGTCACAAGAACCTGAGAGGGGGAAAAAAAATGCCTTTAGCTAAAGTTTCATGTTTGAAGAAATCTAAATTCAGGTTGATAAGATAAGATAAGATAAGAATTTATTAGTCCCACGAGTGGCATATTTTATGTGAACTTTCTTTTTACTAACATCAAGGTAATGTCTTAGTACTCCTGAGAATCATTGAAACTATTAGAAAAGAATCTTTAGTGCATCATGTTTTAAACTCAGCCATTAACTTTGATCTGGTAAAGACAAGCTCATACGCTCAGCAGATATCTTTAACTTACAGTGTAGTTCACTGTAATGCTGTGTTGAGAAATTGACACAATTTTTCCTTTATCACCAAAAAAACAATTTATTTTTCAACAAGTTGTCTTGATTTCATTCTAGTACTAGTTGATGCCAAAATTTATATCAAAATGCATTTGTCAAACAACCATTAGAGCTTAAATGGTTCATATTACCTTCTTTAATTTAACAAATCTCATTACTTGTTTTAACTACTTGTGACACTAAATCCAGTGAGTGAACTAAAATAGTGAACCAGCCAGACTTATCAGCTAACTTAACCTCTCTTAATCACTCTTTAATCTGTTTAATGATTTTACTCTCCAAACTCAGGCATATACATGTGATACATGATTTATAAATTCTCCACACAAAGCTGTGGCATGGATTGAAGAATACACATTAAAAGTGAGAACAATTTGTTTTGTCATCATTCCTCAGTGTCTCCCCAGAAAATTGAAGATAAACTCTTCAGATCTCCAGGAGGAAGTGCTGTGATTTTGTATCCAGAATAAGCTATAATTGGGCTGAAGCATTGGGCTGAACTGAAAAGCAAAAGTTGCAAAAAATAAGAAAATGGGATAAAATGGGCATTTGTTGAAAACAAACAGGTCAAAGCTTGGTCTATGAATCTTATTTGGCAGCTTCTTTAGTTTTGACACGGCTTATTTGGCAGTTGCTTCATTGTGTAACAATGCACCAATTTAACAGCTCTTAGTATCTTTTCTTTTCCTGAGGACACCATTATTTCCTTGAGAATTAAGTCATGCCACTGAATGCACAGCTAAATTGTTTTATAGCTGTAGGGAGCAAATGAAATAACTCCTAAATACAATAACCAAACTGTGTTTATGAGAGCCAACAGTATTGTATGGATATTATGAGGAACGCCCTTTCATTCTGTGCACTTTTACCATATTCTGTAGCTTTTCTGCCATTTTGTGTCCATTTATGGTGTTTCCATTTACACTGAGTTAATGAAGCATCTGTTATAAAATGTTATAGCATGAAAAGGCTTATCCTAAAGCACCATTCTTTCAAATCATTTACTTTAACATTGTACACTACATCTTCTGTGCACAAAGTACATCCATACAGGTTCATAACAGTATTAGGTTACTTTCAGTGCCAATTTGCTTCTAATTTCCTTTTTCTTTTTAACTCAGAAGGTTCACTGTAGCAAAGAAGCTTATGTTCAGATTAGGCCTTTTAAAGCTCAGTAGACAAGTCTGCGTTACTGACCTCAGAAAACTTTACTTCAAAGGTAATGCATTTATTATGAACAAGGATTAGTTTGTCCTTCAGCATAGGTCTATTAGACCATGACCTTGCATGAGATCCTCTAATACCTGGTTCTGAAAAAAGGAAACATCTAAATCATTATCTTAGCACAAAAAGCTTTCCACCACAAGTACACAAAGTATTTATGTTTCAGTTTCAAAGTCAAAACAATTTTCTCAGAGATGAGGGTACACCTTAGGAAGAAATAAATTGTGTTACAGCCAAATATGTATAGAAACCTTTGAAGTCCTGCCTGTTGTTCTTTCAAAAGTGTCACACTTGCTTGATTAAGCAGCTTTGAACAAGGTTGACTTTTTAATCAAGCAATGTCAAAAAATGTGTATTTTGCTGTGCCGAAAAGGTGCTGCAGCATCGACAATGATACACTGAAGAGAAAAAATGCTTTGCCACACTTACATTTGTTTGGGGTGGTAGTTGTTTGCACATACATGCAGCTGTGATCCAATCCAATCCAATTTATTTATAAAGCACTTATAAAAAACAACCACATGGCTGACCAAAGTGCTGTACATCATAA
>JBBPDH010000104.1:12264312-12283201 GCA_037974565.1 Clupeocharax schoutedeni
TGACACAAACTTCTTCTCACTGAAGAGGAGACATTAAGCTGCTCTGCAGTCAGACAGACTGACCAGAGCGAATACAATAACTATTCATGATATGAAGTGACGCACTGTTGAATTTTAGTGTGGAACAGAAAACAAAAAAACACAGAAATGGCTAGAACTGTTACAAAAACTCCTGCTGATAAATCCAGCCCTGTTCAAATTTTAATTTGCTGAGAGCACACAGTATCTGAAATCTAACATTTCACCAGACGTCATCAGTGTTTACTCAGTCTTGCCCATAAATCAAATTACGAGGAATAGGTCATGGCTTAACTGTTTTAATTGCATGATCAAAGATTGAATTTACTCTGGTTCCAGTTTCTATTGCTGTTCTGCACACTTCCCTAGCGCAGAGTAAAAGGAGTTAAAAAAAGCCTCTCTTACCTGACTCCTTAAATTCTTTGTACAGTAGGGCCCATGATTCAGAGATGCGAAGTAGGCTCTCTTCCATGGCTTGGATATCCATATAAGGACAGTTGCACTCTGGGAACTTGGGGTCACACTTGCACCAGCAGTCATTGCCTCGGCATACAAAGTCTCCTTCTCCATTGCAGGCAATGTAACTAAGAGCTGCTTGGACAAAGGTATCTTTGAGGTAGTCTGGCAGAATGACCTGCAAACCTTGAAAAGCAGAAAGCCGAAAAGTGCTTTAGAAGAAGGTGGGCTGATATCTGATCAACCTTAAAGTCTCAGAGGTCTAAGAATGCTTGCATAAAGCTAGTGTTATATCTGATACTTTTGGGCATCCCAACACATTCTTTAAATTATTTAAAATGGAAATATAGTACAAAATTGTTTTCTGGAGCAAAACTGTCTGGTTTGTTTAAGAGTCCTCAACTCACTTACGTCTTTTGGACAGCTTTATAATCCCAAGACGTTCAGTCAACATGTTTAGTTAAGAAATCACCTAACTTATCTTTCAACAGCCCCAAGGGATGTAAGGCACTTTCAGTTTACTTTGCTTTGAGTCCTCAATCCAACTGATCTTACAAGTACTATGGGACAGGTGTGAAATCAGGACAGGGAAGATCATTAGTTTGATTGCTCTGCACTTTCTCTCAGCAGACAGTTGGTGCACATCTTCTATGTGCATTTCAAGTTGTTTCCTCACTGAAGAATGAACTGCCCAGCTACACATAATCTTGATGGATTGGCACACCTCCGAGTTATTTTCTGACAGGTATGCTGGTTGAGAATTCTACAGGCTTGGAAAAGATCAGCTCTGTCACAAGAAAAGCACAACCACGGCACTGTTGTCACAATGACTGACAGTGGAAACCACATATGCAGAACTGTATTCACCCTCTCTACATCTATTAAATACACCGCTCTTGGGCTCAAGTGTTGCAGTTTTGGACTCAGTGGTCCATAAGACTAACACAGTTTCTGCATTTTCCAGTCAAGGCAAGCCTCTCACTCCTATTCTGCTTGACTTTCTTCTTCCAAATAAGCCAGCAGTAATATTTAACACTGATTTGATTATAGAACCAGTGAAAACCTTTGCTACTCTTGTTACATTTTGTAATTTGATTCTAAAAGTAATAACAAAACTTTTTTGCTTAAAAAATATTTTTCTACCAGTGGGTTGTTGCTGGTATCTGCACTGCCAGTATACATGTAACCTTATTATTTCAATGACTGCTCACAATACAGTTAATTAGGCAACATGGTCAGAATATCTACTCCAGACTTGGCCTACTTCACTTTTCTATTTTTGTTTCAAAAATAAAATTATGTAAAGGGAGTTTGAGCTACCGGCCTATTCTTAAACACATTTCAAAATGTTGTAATATGTAAAGTTTATCCAGAGTACACTGTATGGTAATCAAACCAATTAAACATCTGATATTTTAATCTAGGAGTTAAAGTTAAACAAACATTTTAACTCCCACAAAAAGAATGAACTGTTGCTGTCAAGAAATACATTGCTCTCTGTAACAGTTACATCTGTGATAAAAAGTGATTATTGTTGCTGCATACTTCAGTGGGATTCTATTTTTCTATTTCAGAAGAGCCCAAGTATTGAGATAAAAAAAAATAATTCACACATTCCAAAATCACACAATCATCACTGGGAGGCTTTTGTCCTTTTTTGTGGCATTGTATCTGCTGAGGGATCTGTGTGCTGGATAAAATTCAGCTTAGCTCAATGAAATGTGTTCACATTCCTTTCCACTTGTTTGGGTTCAGTGACTGTTTTATAAGGTTGTTTTTAGATCTGGGGACATTCTTGTCAGTTTTCCTGAGCCTTGGCTGATTTATTTTTTTCAACTACTAACATGCTCTCGCATACTTGGAGTATGTCAAGTGATTTCACACACTGATAGCAGGAGATGTCTGCAACAGATTGCAGACTTGATGCTCCTGCTTTGTACAAGCAATCAATAACCAGTTCAATCTTTTATGCTACCTTTATTTGTCAATCACACATTTGCAAATCTAAGTGATTCGGACTGAATGTAGAGACAGAAACAAAAAGGTGTACCCTGTCTTCACATCAACCATAACAAGATTATTACTGAGTTTATGAATTAGCACTGTGATAAAACATAATGAGATACAAATCAATACAATACCAGAATGGAACAAAGCATGTAAAGGAAATTCATACCTTGCAAGTGGACTTTGTTTTCAGGGCTTTGAACCAGCACAGAACTAACAGAATCAAGGTTGTCATAGTTACTGCAACCAAGAGGGCCAGTCCTTGTTTCAGTTACCTGGGCAACAAAAGACAGACCACGGAATTATGGCTTAAACATCCAGACGAGGCCAGAACATTACGCTACCTGGAATATAACATGTAACGCATTTCTTTGAAATGGACCATTGAGCGCTGCCAGTATATTGCCACTTTGAATATGTTTGCTGGGAAAAATGAAGTAGAAATGTATTTCTGAGTGGCTTGAGGACATCCTGTGCTCGCAAAGTCACTTGTGCCAGTCATTGTGATAGCAGCCATGCCATGACAGTCCACTCAAAGATAATCACCCACTTGACATCAATCTTTGCAAAGACAGATGCTTTCACACTTCCATGGTTTTCTTTCCATCTTTTCCTGCTGCTATAAGCACTTAATTGATTGTGTTGCATGTTTGACAGATCCTCCTGCATCTACAAAGAAAACATCCTCTGATTTAAACAAGGATTTGGGGCTTAAAGACGACAAGACTTTTCGCTGCCATATTGACCGGAGCATCTTAATTTACCCTTAGCTAGTCTCGTCCCTGCATGTGGAATATTGGATCACACTATTGCTTTTTTTCTTCCTCTCCTCATCCTTCTCTCTTCATGACACACTGAAGCACACCTAATTGATTCGCATTTTCCTCCTTGTGGTGCTGGCACATTTTTATCAATTCGGTGATCTCTTCCGTTTCGGCCTGTCAGATGGTATCTTTTCCAGGCTGACAGTCAGATAAGGTAAGACAAGGCTAGCTCCTGCCACTCCATCACAAACCCACTGAGGAGAGCTCTGGTAATAACATGGAAACACTTATATGTAAGATGTGTTAACCACAGTGTTCACTTATAGGATAAAACTTACTTTCACATCACATTTTTGACCTTTAAAGGATCCATAACTTTGATCCATATCCTTTCCCCTATTTACCACTTAAGACTATTCAT
The DNA here is from genome assembly GCA_037974565.1 of Clupeocharax schoutedeni. Taxonomy (NCBI): domain Eukaryota; kingdom Metazoa; phylum Chordata; class Actinopteri; order Characiformes; family Alestidae; genus Clupeocharax; species Clupeocharax schoutedeni. The sequence goes on from JBBPDH010000104.1 coordinate 12,267,979, forward strand.
TTTGTAATTCATCTTTCTTTTTACAATTAAACAGGTTTCAATGTTTTTGATTCAGATTTTAAGACTGGATGGTTGGATGATCAAACAAGATCATACAATTGTATGATTGGAAATCAATTCTGTTTTGATTATCTGCCCTACCTGCTTTACCCGCATTCAAAATCCAGTCAAGGCTAAAACACACTTTGCCAAATTGCTGCAGACTTGATAAGAGGTATTAGTGGAGTGGCCTTCCGAATCTCTTCACATGCTGAAACTTTTATATCTTTCTTAGAAACAAAAGCTTTGAATTTTGAGATACTAGGTTATGCCATTTTAAAGTGGGCCACTCTTCTTTGCACACACATTTAGTGAATCTTACTCACACACTGATTTAATTAATAATAACCTGATGCTCATTATTCTCCTTTCTTTGTAGTAAAGTGTAAAATGCATTTATACCACAAATGATAAAAAGACTAGCCTACTGTTTCACCTCAGCTATATCCTAAAATAATACAAAAATGCAGAAACTCAAGTTACTACAGTCAAGAAACCCCCAAAAAATCTGATTTATTTTGTATTTTAATCTATTTTAGCTCATCTGCAGACTGCCCACAAGTGTAAATGTGTTAGTTTCACAAAAAATGTTTTTGCAGTTTACAGTGCACATATGGACTGTGTGGACTGAGGAGTGGATGGATCATTTTGAAATTGATCAGTGTTTACTTACTACATCAAACAAAGATGTGTTCTTATATAATGGGCCTTTACATGTTGCCTGGCTCTATGTACAAGCCTACAATTGAATGACTAAGATGTTAATGTGATCTTATAATGCCCAATTTCCAGGAACAAAAGCTTCTAAAAAAAGACAAGATTGCAAAGTTTATGTGGAAGATAACGCCTTGTTAGATGAATATCTACATTTGCTTAGATCAGTATCTGAGTGAGTCATTATTTGATGTGTCATATGGTGTGCCATATGACAAAAAAACCTTTCTGATAAGCATGCAAACCATGATATAAGTCTATATTTTCTACAACAAACAGCTGTTATTTAAATTTATAAATATTGGCATGTTGCAAAATACCTAATGGCATATTATTGCCCACCTGGACCTGTGTGGCAGTCTGCTGTTCCGCCTTAACATGTGGTATCAACAGCCTGTACCTGATTTTACGCACAGAGTGCAGCTGTGTTTGGATAAGATGAATTTCCAGATTTTGGCATTAAAACAATGAAATCTGTAGTGGTGACTCTATTTAACCAAAGTGCTAAGTAGTTCCAGATGTCGTATTATATATATAGTCTGCAAGGTTGTCAAATAGAGCTGTCTGGCTGTTCATGGCCAAATATAGTCTCCTATTGTAGTCTGAAACAAAAATACTACTGTAAGAACCTCTTTTTACTTCATTAAGAACCTTTCAAATGATTTTTAAGGAGCATTATTGTTGTGAAAGAGATGTTCTAAGAACAATCTCAAATATATGCTGCTTAATTATTATTATATGTGTGTCCAATGAAAAACCATAAGCACTTACTAAAGGATTGGGACACACCTGTTATTCAGGGTTTGGGTTAGGCTCCCTACATACAGACTGCATGCCAGGCCTTCTCATCCAACATCAGTGCCTGACCTCATAATGTTCTACAGAATGAATGGGCACAAATTCCCACAGAAACTCTCCAAAATATTGTGGAAAGCCTTCCAAGAAGAGTGGGAGCTGCAAAAGGGGACAAACTCCATATTAATGTGTTTGAATGCAGTGTAATAAAAGTCCCTGTTGTACATTTAAACATACAAAACCATTTTGTTTTGTTTTTTCTTCAAAAATGTATCATTGACTGTTTTCAGAGAATCAATTGCCCGCCTGCTACGCTGGGATTGCCCGCCTGCTACGTAGAAATTCTGCCACAGTTTGAGTTCTGGTAGGCGCTGAAGTTTTACTCCCAGCAGCAGATTTGCAGGGTGGCAGGGCTGCCTTAGCACTGATTTTGGAAATTGTCAAATCATAAACAAGAAAGTTCTCTGCAGCTCCCCAAAAAAAGCCAGTGTCATTCTCCATTAGGAAAACATCCTGAGTAGAGGCATGTGGGTGGGATGAGTCCTGAATTTTTTTTGAGCCACTGAGGCCTGCGCACCAGCTCACTAACAGGCTTTTCCTCCTAAATGAGTTGCTAAATTTCTCCTCTACAGTGCCCAGTGGGGAACGCCAACGTACTCATGCTGCAGTCCAATTTCATTCAATTTGGAATTCATACAGCAGAACGTTCACTTCTGTCTGTCCCATGAAACACAGGCACGGGTCAGCGCCCCGTGGAAATGATGCGTAGGTCGTGGGCCCCTGCTGCCTCTGCGAGTCATTCCCCTCAGCTGATGGAGCTGCACCCCCCTGCCTCACAGCCTGCTCCTGTCACTCAGAAACACCTTGGCTTTTCTCACATGAAAGCACCTTGGTAAGATGAGCAGCTTTCAAAGAGTAACACACAAACACACCGACACTTGAGATCTGCTTTCCCAACTTTAATAAAAATGTCTAAGTTCCACAACAGTGGTGGGCTGAAGCCCCTTGCTTCTATATGTAATGAAATCAGGGGGGGTAATCAAGGTTTTGACCCAGAATAGGAGCTGCACTCTCAAAGCTGCTGGAACGAAGTAAACCCAGCTGTTTGGAGAGCTTTGCTTGTCCAATTTACTGTGCTGTAGTCTTGTAAAGGGCTGTAGGGGGCTCTTAGAGAACCCTATCTAATGAACAACAATCCTTGACCATATATTAAATACTGTCAGAACACACCTAACAAACTGAATCTTTCCCAGCAATAAAACATACAGGGCCAAGATCATTCTTTTATATGCATGTTGAGATTTACAAGAATAGAGAATGTAGGAAAACATGAGATATTGAAAGAGCTGGATTGTGAGGCTGTTTAAAAGAAGCTAAGAAAAAGGTTTTTAAAAAAAGAACAAAGGTATTACTGTGCATTCATCTGATGCTGTCCTATGAGTGCAACATTTTGGAAATTTAATCCCATTTTGAAATCCTTGAAGCATCTTAATATTGTAATAATAAGCTAATAAAGAGCAAGTTGTCAATAACTGCTTCATTAACCCAGTGCAAGTCATACAATTCATGCAACAGAAAACGATGTAAGAGTAAGACAAATTCGCTTTTAGGTGGGTAACAGCAGTAACTGCATTGGTAATTTTGTACTGAAAATCACGTAGAAAAAATATGTCAGAAAAGAAAGCTTTCAAGGATCATATGATGAAAAAATCATAATACTTGGATAAAGCTATGTAGTCATTATTGATATCAGTAACCCGGTGTGCTACTAATGCTTTAAACTTCCAAGTTATTTAAATTCTTATGTTTGTAACTATGTTAATTTTTGTTCATATGATCATGGAATGGACCTGAACATTCTGGTGAACATATTTGTCATTTAATAGAGCTTGGTGACCTTTTCTTCACCAAGAAAGAGTAAAAAAAAACATTTAATTGTTGTGTCTTCAGCTGCAAGTGTTGTCAAAGACATTTCTCTCTGGGTTAATACTTCTTATTGCAGCCCTGCTTTTGAAAGTGCTAAAACTGGAAAAACAATAAATCAATTAATGTTTGGGGCTATAATGTCAAATGCATCCAATACATGATGGATGTCTTACTAGGACTAACACCACTCATAATAGCTCTGTAAAACTGGAATACAAGCTTTCAAATTGGAAAAACATTTATTGTGCACTGGGTACGTTTGGCCTTGCAGCCTCAAGCACAATCTGATTTTATCATCTGTTTAGAAGTGACTTCTCCACAATGATGTATAGCCAACATTTACATTTGAATTTGGTAAATATAACTTGTATTTCTGAAAATCACAATAATACGTGTATTGGTCTGGCAAGAGAAATATGAATTCTTCTCACAGTGAGACATGACTAATGGCCCACCTTGATGGCAGTGGAGGCGATCTGGAGGTGGTGCAGCTTGCGCAGTGTGCTCTCTCTGTCTATGAAGTAGGAAGCAGCCAGCTGGTGGAGCGCCTCCAGAGTCACAGCCGTGCTGTTACTGGTGTAATCGCTCACCTCTGCCTTCTTACTCAGCTTCCTCTTGTCCACAAAAATGGTGAGAGCCTCTTCACCTGAATAAATAAGGAAGAAACTACAGCACTTGCAAGTTTGATGATACGCAGATTCATTTTCATGCAAATGTGAAGTGGATAAAAGCTTACTTTATTTGTAAACTACATTTCAAATAAAAACAGAACTGAATTCACTCACATACTGATGCCAATGTCAGCAAATAATTGTATTTGTTTCTGTTTAAATCATTATAAACAATCATTTGTAAAAGTTAGGCCTTTTAAATTACATATGTTGTTTATTTTCTAACTGAAAGTAACTACTCATGCTCTACAAAACACATTTTACAAAGATGAATGATTAAATGAAAGATTTCGTATTTTCATTTAATCTTTTACAAAGATTAAATGAAAATACGAATTCATATTATTTAAATATTATTTAGAGTATTTTTTCCATACCTACTTCACATATAATTCACATAATTAACTCTCTAGATTCAAGTACTCTGCACATTTTTGTTCTGTCAAGATCTGTCTCATTTTAATTCTCTGTTCTGTGTCTATCATCATTATATGGCAATAATGTTGACGCTTTCTATACTATTGCCAATTTAATTGCTAAAATCCGTTCTATAATTACATTTATCACCTGCCACAATTAATGCCCAGATGAAGCACAAATAAAAGCGCAAAAGTTAACTTGTATTGTTTGGATGCCCCTTTTATAAAGAAATGACTGTTTAACTGGACTGTTAACTGCAGTTGATGCTGCTTCCTGTCCTCACACTTCTTCTTTAATCCAAGAATGACACAAGCTTTAGCCAAGGCTTTCTAAGAAATACACAATACAGGCAAAGTATGTGGACACCTGAACATCACACTTATTTGAGCTTATCAGACCACTCCATTCCAAGACCATTGACATTCTGGCTAATTCTAAATAAATGCCTGAGTAGGCTCTGATGATGGACAAGAAGGTATGGCTTGCAATCAGCACCCTGGTGTTGGTAAGGGTTCTGGGTATATTACAGGAGTTTCTCCACACCAGTCTAACCAAACCATGTCTTTATGGACCTCCCTCTATGCACAGGAGAACAATCATACTGGAATAATAAAGGTCTTTCAACTTTTCTACAGCTTCTTTGTATGCTGTAGCATTGACTATAACACTATAACACTACCCTCAAATCTGACGATAGCCCCAGTCCATTGTCTTTCCTCCATTTGCCATTGCCACTGGCGATATGGTTTCCATTTGGTAGCATTCTCCCTTCATCCATCATTATCAGATTAAGATATCCGACCGCCAGATAGTGATTCACCAATCCAGAGAATATATTTCCACTTCACCAGAGTGCAGCATGCTTTTCACATCTACTGCTTTACCCATAGTGACTGCCAGTTTGTCTGCAGCTGTCCAGTTATGGAAATCCAATTCATGAAGCTCTTCATGCATAGCTTGTATGCTAATGTTTCTTCCAGAGATTGCCAGTGTTTGTGTGTGGAGACTGCATGGCTACATGCTTGATTATATACACCTGTTAACAATAGGTGTGGGTTAAACACCAGAACTCAATAGATTAGTTCTGGTCCAATGGATAAAAATAGGTGTCCACATACTTTTGACCATATTGCTGTAGGAACTGACATGGCTTTTACTATTCGGGTCAAATATTGCCTGTTTACCAAAACAATGGAGGTCATGTCAGTTGCAAACAGTATGAGTTTTGCATTACACTGGGGCACCTGTAAGAGCAGCCTCTGGCAAGCTGAGAGCTGGGAGGAGTAATCGACAAGTGTGGCTTCCATAGAGGAAACCCATTTCAGACATGATGCCAGGCATCTTTTTTTGCTAAAATAATAATGTCACTGTTATACTGAAGCTATCTAGCTGCACCTGCCTCCCACTTTCCACCATACACTAGAGTGTATATATAGGACCCTGAGAATCAGTGCTTGTCACCAGTCATTTTTCCCAGTTTGACATACTACCAGCTGTAGTTGAAATATGCTTGAGCGCTGCCTGTTCTATACAGGAGTTAGACAGCTTTTGTTGTTTTGCAATAAAAACTTCTACGGCAGACAGCATTAAAACATGGTTGAAACTTGCTGGGAGGATACACACATACATTTCTGTTTACACCGCTTTGATAAAGTTGTACGCTGCAAAATAATTTTTTTTTTCTTTTTTGTCGAGTTAAAAACGTCTTAAATGTAGGACATATACAAGACTATTCAACCTATTTCTCCACTGGTTGATTTAAAAAAAATCAGTGCTTCTCCCACATTTGCATTCTTTCATAGCATCAGTAGAACAAGCTTTACAGTATGTTGATAATGATTGTCCTCAGGGATGTGCCAGATGGTGCACATGTTTGCTCCAACTTAACTCACAACTGTCTGGTCTCTGAAGATTGGTTTGAGAACCACAGATAAACGGCAAACCAATGTTTCTATCTTGATGCAAACTGTTTCAATTTCTTATTCAAATTTTAGAACAATTTCTTTTATGTAGAATCAGATTTTTTTCCAGTTTGTGAAGATTGTCCAGCCTTGCAACAGCAGCTGTGGAGGAATGTAAATGTGAATAGAGCATAACTGATCTGGAAGGGTGCAGTGAGAGGAATTTGTTTCATTCAAAATGTAATGACTGTATGTTCAATGTTATGTTTGTTAATGTAGGTCATTTTAAATGGCATTTTCAAAAGGTAGAAAATATATAGATATGCAGCTTTTTTATGAATGTGATGACACATGCAAAGATTTCTAGAAACAAATAGTTTTTTTTGCTGTCGTTAACTAAGATATCTTCTTGCAGTGTGTATTACTTATGACTCGCGGCACAGCAGCAGTCTGTAAGATGTGGCTACCTCCTAGTGTAGCTGAGAGCAGAAAATGAGTCCCATATTTCTTGATCAGGTTGTCAGTAATTAGCTGGGCGGAGGGTCTGCGCCCCAGGAGCCGAATATTCCGAATAAATTCGGGGGTGAGAGGTAAGGTAGAGTCCAGGAAGTCCCTTCGCTCCACGGCCAGGTTGTTCACTTTCCAGCGTCCAAATTCCCTGCAAGAAGAACACATACAGTAAACAAGCCTGGCTCTAATGATCTGTTTTTATTAACACACCTCAGCTCCGGCAGGGGAGCAGGAACACATGAGTCTAACGGGGGAGACGTAACTAATTCCATGGCTGCATCATTAGACTCCAGTTCTAAGAGCAGATAAGCATTTGAAAGATGAACACTACACAGAAGGAATCAACTTAGAAGTAGCTGCTGACAGGTACTAGGCTTGATAAGCACATCATAGTGGAAATCTGCCCTAACATATGCCTGCCCAGTGGTGACACTCACTGTGTTTTATATTCACAGAAATAAAAAAGGAAATATTGCTTAAAAATCCTGGATATGAAACCTTCCGGAAGAAAGTCGAGCCATGGCTCAGTGGTCATCATTGATTTTTTTCAGCAGAAATATTCACCTAGAAACCAATTATATATCTTTATTCTGCGACTGGCTTTATTGGACTGTCCCTCACAAAAATGACTTAGCAAATTTTGAAGTCAGGGTCATAAGTACGTTACTCAGTTTTTCTTATTAAAGGCTGCATCCAACTGTTTGCATGAACATACAATTTGCACACAGTTTGAGGCAATTAAGTAAGTAGGCCATTCTGTACACTGCCTTAGCATTTTCAACTTATCTCTCTCTCTCTCTCTCTCTTACTTCTCTTCATCATGTGTCTTTGAAAGCAGTCAGCCACAAATCAAAGAAGACACTGCAATCCACAGAGGGCTTTGCTGATAATACCTCCCTCCTGTGCAACTCACACATCCTTTCGCCAATGATAGCGTGTTCCCTCCTGACTTAAGTCAACTGAGAAATGGTGGGCAGCCTCATACTCAAGTGATGAATGGAGTTGGTGTGGCCTTATGAAAGGAGATCTATCACATTAAATCAGAAGTAATGACAGGGGCCTCCCGACCAGATGTTTGATTGATTCATTTTAGAAAGTACATTTAATTCCATCTGCTGTTTTGCAATTCATAAGGAGTGAAAAAAGGATTATGTGAAAATTACGTTAAGGATAACACATACACTGTGGCCCACAGTACGACCCAAGCTGGGGTTTTTTGGACATAAGTCAGACATCATTTTCCGTACTTTCATAAGCTGTAAATTTAACTGCTGTCAAACAGACAGTATATCAGGCACGAGTCATTAAATCAGTCAGGTTTAGGGAAACTGCTGGCTTCGTGAAATGTGATGATTTATCTCAATTTCACGTGGGTAAGCCACGCCCTCAGCAGACCTGGCAGATGTGATGTGGGAGCTGTTAGTGCACGAGCCCATAGCAGTTCAAAGGTTTCCTGGAACAAAGAGGTAGCGGGAGAAAATCCTCCCTGTCATTCTGTTCCTCAGTTACTGCTGAGCATGATAAGCTCGTCTTGTCTTATCTTAAACCCTCATGAGGCCTTATGGCACCTGCCCCAGCAGGGAAAGAAACCAGTTTATTGGCTGCGCTGTAAGGCTCTTTCTGAAATCTTGGATGAGCTACATGAGATGGCTTCTATCATAAATATCATCGGTCTCAACTCCTGTACAAAACATACAACCACTGACTCTTTATTTGTAATAATAAAGACGCCTGAAGGATTGTCGGATTGGACATATGGATCAGAGAGCATGTACATAACCTTTACTTCATGACAAAATCCTCAAATGGTTCCTTCAATTCCAGATAACATTTACAAAAACAAATGCATTGAAAGACACAGGGATGGTTCAAATCGATTTAACACTAGAGTTTTGAATTCTATACTTGGTGTTTGGAGGCTTTGTCTTTTCTTCAAGGCATAACATGTATAATTTAAACTGCAACATATTTTGGCAACATAGAACTCTAAAATGACAGTGATTGTTATTATATGGCAAAATGTAAAACAAATATATTTAAATATATCTGATTTATGTCACTTATCCATATCATTTCTTCTTAGAGCAGGGAATGGACCAATTTCTCACCAGGCATCTGTAGTATAAATAGAAGAATGCATCAGATGAGCTTCCAAGAACGATGAGGAGAAACTCTTACACGAGTGTCATAAAAATAAAAAAGGTAGCATTTTATGACATGACCTTTTAAAAGCAATTTGGAACTAAATTCTCCACTTATGTTATCCGGAGAATGGCTGATATTTTATCTCCGTGTGCATCAGTGTCTATGGCAACCGTCCTTTGGCAGTGGGTCAATTAAGCAGGTGGCACACTGAAACCTCATCTTTGTCTGTTATGGACATCACATCTTTCTCCAGCAAACACTCTTCATGGTGAATCCCCTCAAACAAGAAGAGCCATTTTCACAGAAAGAGTTCATTAAAATTCTTTCAAATTCAATCAGTAGGAAAGGTGGAAAATTGAAGGAGGGATGAGATGGTGCACTTTCATTACCCAGACATTGCTATTACACACCACTGTAACTACTTCTGGTAATTCATCTACTCCATGTCATTGAAGATTATTAAAATTTGGCAGAACAACAACACCGTGCATGGAGGAAAATGCCGGCATAGAAAATAATATTGTCACTTTTAATCTTTACAGGTCTGCTGTGGTCTAAAACTGTTTGCTATGAGCAAGAGAACGGAGTGCGAATGAGTGAGGTGGTATAAGTTGAAACAGTCAGTTTTGAGAATATGCCATTAAAATAGAGGACAATCTAGAGCGGCATTAAGAAATCACTTCTCAGCATTTCATAAGCACACTATGACACTTTCCAATACAAAGACACTAAGCTGTAATACCATTATCATGTAACCCATTCTGTTTCATCTGGCCACACTTTGCACACGCTGAAATGGGCTGACACACTGAAATGGGCTGAGTGATCAAGCAAATAATTTGGGATTTGACTGTCTTTGATAGCCTGTCTCAATGCCAGCAGGCAAGAGCCCTGTCATGTGATGCTCTCCTAGGGAATTTTCTGGTGAACAGAACACAAATATCAATGCCAATGTGCAAAACCCTTATTTTGAAGTGTGAACAGAGTTCACACCACTTGCTCCCTCTATGGATTATCTCTATCTTATGCTCCTTTAGTGCCCTGGTGGATAAAAATCAGACTAGTTGGTGCGGATATTGAGCATGACTAATACAAATTTGACTTTTCAAGTATAAAATACCCTTCTCATACGAGACCTGTACGTTCTTATGATATCATTGTTTAATCAAGGAGTGATTGCAATCTTCCCTGTCTCTATGACAGCCTTCCCACTAACAGTGCCCTCTCAAGGGAATCGTGATAATGCAGAGTAATAAGTATTAAGAAGCCACTAATCACTAGGCCATATGATAACGCTATCCATCACTGCAAAGTATGCAATGAAAATCTGATGTGCTGTGGTTACCAGCATACAAATTGAAAAAAAGGCAGAATGTTATATTGGGGAGCAAATTGCAGATGCTGTAAAGTAGCTGCCACAAATCCATAGCTGTCAGCTGAAGCTGCTGTGACCAGAGAAATATTCAGAACACGTCCCTGTGATGAAGGGTGTGATTTATGATGGGTGGGCACTAATTTAAGTGCCAAATTGTATGTTCATGTTCTAACAAATCATCTATTTTACCATGTGCAAGTCAACACATTTTCATCAGTTTACAAAGTGGAATTGCCATGTTGCTGCAAAACTTAAGGACGATTTACATTAATGATGATATAAATGGATGCATTAATGTGGAAGATATGGTGACAAATGCTGAATCTCTAATAATGCAAAATCAGTAACTGTGACTACAGTGGATGATCAATTAATTCATGCAAGAAATAATAGATTAGTTTATATGAATATACTAGCAAGAGACTACTGAAATATGTTTGTCATATTCTTGGCATCCATTTAAAGGGCATATATCACTGGTAAAAAAAAAAAGAATGTCCCTAGATTTTCTTTTATAATAAAAAAGCTTGTTTTTTTGCTTAAGTTTTACATTTACGGCATTTTAGCAGATGCTTTTATCCAAAGCGACTTCCATTCCCTACCTACAGGGGGCAGTCTCTCCCTGGAGCAACTTGGGGTTAAGGGTCTTACCGAGTGGTGTGCTGAAGGTAGGATTCAAACCCATGACCTCTTGGTTCAGAAGCAATTATCCTACCCACTGAGCTACTTCCACCCCCATATATAAATTTTTCACATATACTTACATTTACAGCATTTAGCTGATGCTCTTATCCATAGCGATGTGCATCAGTACCTACCCATAAAAGCTATGCATGGACACTCCACATGGAAACCGTGTGTTTTGAATGCTTCCTTGTATACTGCACTATACATGATAGCTAATCAGTATGTATAGTCTGGCACAGTAAGAAAAACAGCTTGTGATTATAAGGTAAAAATGAACTATAAATCCGTACAAACATGGAGCTCAGAGATTAAAATGAAGTATAAGAAATTTGTTGCATAAGGGCCCTTTAAAAGGTAAGTACTTTCAAAACTGCCATGCCCTAATATAAGGCACTTAAGCGTGAAAGAAAGATGAGTGCTTCAGCCCTTTTGTGCTCTTGTATTTTGGTGTTCTTAAAGGTTGATCAGAGATTTTCCACCTCAAACAACCCTTAAATCACTAATGTGCTCACAACAGAGTCTATGATGCATCTACATTTTTACTTTCCACATACTGTATTATATCATATTACATTAAACATCTGAGCGATGTGGCTAACTTTTGTGTAATTCAAAAACCCCCAGGGGTGTTCAATGGACAGATTAAACATATGAAGTGATCATATGTGATGCTGAAAATCTGCTTCTGCTGAAACTAAAACACTTGGAGACTCAAATCACGCATATATGTATCATTTCTAATGAAATATCAGATGATGTTTGAGGTAAAGATTTACAAAATCGACCAGGAATGCTGCCAAGCGATATATATTTTTTAAATGTTGATGTCGTACTCTGTAGCAGCGTTGAATAGAACCATCAGCAGCAACTCAGAGCAAAAAAAAAAACAGCTTTTAGAAGTAGATTAGTAAAATAATTGAGTAGCTAATTGAGTAACAACTTGATTTTTTTTAAATACACCTTTAGGGAAAATGGTGTTAAGCTACTGCATTTAAACAAACTTACACAAATAAGTTCACAAATAATTCATTGAGAAATGTAGGGCACAACAGCATCAATAAAAAGACAAGTGCACAAACGCTTGCATTAATTCTATTTTTGGCCAAAGGCAAAGTGCGAACAAGAATAAGAATCTTCTCCCATTTGTTCATTAGACAGAACTCTACATAAAGGTTGTGAAATCGTACCTGGCATGCCATGTTATCGTTTCATTACTCCTGTGCACAAGGGCAACCTGAACAGACTGCGATGGAAAGCAAGGGATATTAGATCCTGCAGTTCTCTGTAGCCCTTAATTGAACCTTAATGAACTATACTGGATTTGACCCTGGGCTGTTAAAGTGAGGTTATCGATGTGGTGTCTCTGCTACTTTACATTGTACATGCAAGATTTTTTTTGAACAATTTCTGTTGTATATCGTGAATAGAGTGCGATATTTAGATGTTGGTATATTTTACATTTTCCTCCTAACTTATCTCCAGTCAGTTCCTGCTATGCAAGAAACCTTGACTGAATTTCAAAGGCAAAATGGTTCAGTCTGTTTATAAAACTCCCAAGGACTTGCTACAGATGTTTTTGCAATAGTCCATTATATCACTGTAGACAATTAAATAAATATTTCAGCTAGCTCCAAAAACATCTAAAAAAGGGCACTTAAAACACTATTCATATTCAAATTTTGCGGAGCTGGCTGACACACACATTATAAGGTAATGTCCGGAGAGCCAGACACTGCTGGAACATTATTCCAGGGGCTGCTGTGATTAGCTAGACTGACATATAGTGGTAAACACATTCTTGAAATATAAGTTTTTAAAAAGTTTCAGGGCTTAAATGTACAGCTTTAGAAAAAAAAAAGAATTGGTGTAGAAGTGGTTCTTCTATGGCAGGGGTCACTAATTTCATTAAGAGTGGGTCAGTGTAGCTGCGAATCAAAGAGAAGCACACCTGATTCCACTTGTTTGATCACCCCTCAGCCTTCAAACTACTATCTGAAGTGTTCTCCTGCTTTGGAGGAGTTCAGATCTTTAGTCACAAAGGCCCTTTGGACAATGTGGTTCTATGGCACTGCTCCAAAGGACCCTTTCTGCCACCTTTCTTTGTAGAATGTAAGTCAAAGATATAGCAAACAGTGGTCCTGGAGTAACACACTGCTCCACACATTAGATCTTTTCTGCTCCCAACACACCTGACTCAACCCATCAGCTAATTAACAAGCCCGTTATGATGTTAAATGGGGGTGGGGAGTAGGGGAAACAAAAAAAAAAGTGCAGTGCAGGAGAACTCCAGGAGCAAGACTAGAAAACACAGTTGTGACCGATCATGCCTTGATCACATCTGACTTAAAAGAAAACAGTTCTCAGGGGTCTGGGTGATTATCTGCCAACAGAACCGTCAAACATGCTGCTTCTGCTGAACAAATGTCTTCGGGGGAAACATTAAACTACCCATATAATAATTAACTTGACTGAGCTGTGGGAGATGGTTGTGTCTCAGTATGAACCCGAATGTTTGAATCCAAAACTGAAATATCCACTGAATAATACAATAGTAGGACAAAGTACTGAATTCAAATGATTTAGACAAGGACACACGGATGAATTATATTAGGGTGAGTTTGTATTTTGGACCTCTGTAGTGTATATTGGGTGTGGAGCAACTCGCCCATTAGAGCAACTGACCCTACATCAGCACATCTATTCTCTTTCTTTTTATTTATTTTAATTACTGTGTTATTGTAGTACACTGAATTCCTACGGAAATGACTTAGATATTTGAATTAAGCCAGTGTCAAATAAAAGGCTTTTAGCATCACATTAATAACAGTTTGAATTATCTGCTAAAAGCCATGATGACACAGTAGCCCCAAAGAACTACCTCTGCATTCTGACATGCCTTACTCCTCCGTCTAAAGCAGCAATCCAGCTCCAATCTCTTTGCTCTAGTGCCAAATCACTGTTTACATGCTTGCCCCAAGTGTGCCGCATCATTAATTCATTTGAGCTTCCACTTGTATTTCTAAATGTTAGCTCTACTGAGTGTTTAGTAACGTCTCTGGAGAAACTTATGTGTATATCAAAATTAAAAATAAAAAAGCAAAAGTAGAAGAAGGCGAGCTGCCTTATATCTCCACATAAACTGTATCGGCCAATATTTCAGCTGCCACAAGTTATGTACACACTTTGCACTGCTGTAGAGGTGCTCTGTAAATTGACATGTATTTATTACTCTGCAAATAATCACTGTTCTGAAGTGTGCAAAATTGTGATTACGTCGTTTGCATAATTGCCTTGACAATTATTGAGTGCACACAACCATAGCTAACCTGATGTGAGTAACAAGCTATGAGAGGCAATAAGAGGACCAGTCATTATTCTTGTTTTCTCTTCCAGATTCACCTCAAGCTGGCCCCCAGCATCTGCCACCATCTGACCAGGCACACGCCTGTAAAAATACCGAAAAAACGAAACTAATGCTGCACATATCTGTCAGTTTGTGAAAAACTCATCTTCTGCTAGTTGAGAAGCATGGGTCAGGGAAGACAATCACATTTGATGACTAAAAGCAATGTATATAAATACAAAATAAACCAGCGCCTCACCTGTATATCTTGTATCGCGTGGAAAAGCCTTGGCGGTTCCTCTCCACAAAGTCAGTATACTCTTGGGAGTGGTGGAAGGGACCTTTGTCAGAGAGTAGCCAGTCCAGGGGCCCAGCAGGACCATCCTCAGCCAGACTGGCAGAAGCAGCCAGCCAGCAGTGGAGGCCCAGAGACAGAAACAGCTCCCATAGAGCCATGAGGGGGCCAAGCACCGCAGGCTTCAGCAGCACAGGCACTGAGGTAACAGCAACAGCACGCTCCACCACTCAGCACTGCAGATCAGCATGGCATCCTGTCCCCACAAACATCTGGAGAAAGGACAGAACGTACATCTGTGCACACACACAAACACACACCCACACACACACACATACATACACACACACACACACACATACATACGCACACACACACACACACACACACACACACACGCAC
>JBBPDH010000104.1:12284994-12297780 GCA_037974565.1 Clupeocharax schoutedeni
CACACACATACGCGCACACACACACACACACACACACACACACACACACACACACACACACACACACACACACACACCTGCAATTATTTAACATCAAAATGTGATATATATACAAAATGTCCAATACTGTCTCTGTTGTATCAAAGCCATCTGTTAATATCATCTGTGCACAGCAGCTGCCCACATTATCTCAATATTTCATAATGAAACAGAAATTATGCTAAAGTATTTGAGATTTTAATTATACTAACATCTAAAAAAAACTTATTTCAGGGAGGTACCCCCAATGCCCATTATCCCCCTACCCAAACACAAAAAAGGCAACAGAAAATTAACACATAATGTATATCCTTAATATACTTTCTAATGGCTTCTTTAGTGATTCTGTCTAATCTATAAATCACACTGGGTATGCCAGTAGAATCATTTTTATTCAATTACAACTCCTGACGTTGCCGTGGGCAGTGGGCCAGCTAGTTTAAATGACATTATTTGTGATAATGAACAAATGACACCAGTTGAACTCACCTCAATGCATCTTTTACAACCATTTAACCCCGTGGGCACTGCTGAAATCACTGTTGCAAACAGTACAGCACACTTCTGTATGGTAGGAATACACATTCATATATTCTGAACTGAAAGCTTCTTTTTTCCAGCACTCTGCCATGGTGATGCTGAACAATATATTAAACTGAAAGAGGTCAACTGTAACGCCCTCTCACAGAGAAAACTGATAGGTCTACTTGGCAGAAAAAGAGAGACCAATCAGGAAGCTCTTTCTCTGTCACATTACACAATTCCTCTCCTTCTCCAAAGATTCATAGACTGTGGTGTGTCCTCTCTCGCTTTCCGGGATTTTTCATACAATTTGCAAACCAATATGTGGGATACAGTATTAAAAGGAAAAGTGAGATGACTGTATTAATGTAAAATAAGTTATAAATGGGTTTGTCTTTATTTTTGAACAGTGGAGATACAATGATGTTTCCATTAAAAGAACATTTTCCCAAAATCATTTTAGACATCTGATTAAATTTCGGAATTCATCCTGAAATGTTCACACAACATCTTGTGCTTTTTAAAATAATATCAAAGTAAATAAATAAATAATAACGCTTTACATGTTTGATATGATAGTGACATAAAAGTGAACCTTAAGCCCCGGGATTAACCTTAGAAACCAAAACAATAGATAAATAAATAAATAAACATTTATAATTTTATAAAATCAGGACTACTTTGTTGAACCTGACATTCTGACATTGTAGTTCAGCCTTGTTTTTCTCTAGTTTTTCTATAAAATAACGGTTCGCACACACATCCACACGCGCTCACAAGCAATTAACCAAAACTCTTCTGCTTCCTTAAGGCCATGAAAACTTCATCAGGACCACTGAGAGATCAGAGCAGAGAGCGCAGGAAAATTATCCATTATGGGAATTGCCTACTAATTGTCTGAAAGTGAGAAGAATAAGTATTCGCTTAAAATTTTAATGAGAATTCTTTTTTTTTTGTTCTTCCAGAGAACAAATTTAAACCAGAGTAACAATGAAAACATGAAGAAACTGCAGCCTTAGTGGTGGAAAAGGCACACATCTACTGTCAGAATCTATTGTGGGATCATGTCATTACATCACATTCACAAAAATGACACAAAATGACTGAAAATGAGTCTATCCACAACAAAGTAACACACAGTTCTTACAAACTGCAGACTGCAGGTCATGGCTCTGATTCGCTACGATGACAAACAAATAATTGCTACTATTCCACCTCCTCTGTCTATAATCCATTCTCATCCTCTCTCGTTGTTCTACCTCTTGCTCTGGTCTTGCTATTATTTCCATATTTTTTTTAGCAAGCACTGTCAATCATTTCCTGCAGTCATGACTAAAGCAGATGTTGGAAAAGCGTCTCATTACTGTATTATGATGACAATCTGCCAACTGATGTCTGCCATGTGACCATATGTGTGGGTGGCTCTCAAAAACCATCTCTCTGGTCTGGTGCAGTATGTAAGAGGATACATACAGAGAGTTTATACATTACAATAGAAGCATTAAGCCACAAACAGGCTCTTTTGGGGTTGGCTTTGAAAACAATAAACCTATACAACCATGGAAAAAAAATAAGAGACCACGTTTTTCCTGTTCACTGTTTGTACAATTCGTGGCAGTGTGTATGTGTAAAATGCACAGGTTGCTATTCTTTTCTGAACTATTGCAGTGTGAGCTGTGTAAAAAAATAAGAAATACCTCCCTATGTGTTTTAAGTGCATTAGTGTTTGTATAGCAGTTGTTCTACGTGCTGTATTCCAGCAGCTTCACTCCTGATTCAGTTTCTGATGGGATGAAACAGAGCTCACACAAGCACACACTATGCTGTTAACATCACTATTTTAATAGTTTAATAATGTAAGAGTGTTGTGTAGTTTAACATTTCCAACGTATAATAAATTATTTATATGTATTATGTAAAAGAATTGTTTTAATAATACATATATTTTTTGGATTTTTGAATCAAGTATGATAAACAATGTATAAAACAATAGTGACATGCACATTTTACACACACACACACCCACAAATTACAAAAGCAATACAAATAATAATAAAAAATGTGTAAATGTATATGTATATGTTTACTATTGTCTGCAGGCATAGCCAATATCACATCTCCGACCGGACTGCTGCTGATTTAATCATTTAAGAATGCCTGTTATTCATTCAGGGGTTTAATATTTTGTAGGCTTATTTAATTGATGTTGACTAGAGTAGCATTCATTTGCATGTAGTTTAGAGCTGAAAGCTTCCTGATTATAGGGCTTTTAACTACAGCACACCGCTAAGTGGCTCTAGCCACAAAATATATCACAAATGGACCAAATAGGAAAGTATACATCAATGCTTGGGTTTCAGCATAAAGATTATAATTAACAGTATAATCCCTGGGAGCATTAGAATGACCATATTTTAAGCCCCTGGAAAAGAATATGCGGTAATTGCAATGTCTTGTGTCTTGTTCATTTTGCTAAGGAATGTTCAGACTAAAATTGAAATTGCGCCAGAAAGATGTAGAAGTCATTAGAGGTCAGCTCCTTTCCTTTATCCTCATTGGAACCTTTTTTCGCTTTTTGCGTGCCTCCAAGCTCTCATCTGCAAAAGAAGCCTGCAATGTAATGGACTGATAAGCAGATCCGTAACAGGCTGAACACAGTTCCAATCGGGACCACAATGCTTTCGCTGTGATTACAGCAGATTTAAAAGTAGGCCTTTTTGCTGCATGACATCCAATTCTTCAACGTAGACGTCCGTGCTCTTCCATGCATAACGATGAGCCGGCTCCAGTGGAACACAACAGCCTCTAAGAGGGGATCCCACAACGCAGCAGACTTCAATGTTATGTTGAGCCACAGAACGACAGGTCTTTCAAATGCCAGCTACCTCTGCATTTCAACAACCACTTGTTCTGGCTTTTCTGCTCCTCGTCTTATGTAGCAATCCAGTGTCCCTCTGCTCGAGTGCCAAATCACTGTTTACATGTTGCTCCCAGGAGTGCAGCTTTGTTATTCCATTTGAGCTTCTACGTACGTTTTAATGCTTTCTAAATGTTAGTTCTATCAAGGGTTCTATCTCTGGAGAACCTTGGTATAGGTCAGCATTTCAAATGGCACAACCAGAAAAATAAGGCCTGACCATAAATGGCATAACAGGTGCTCACATGTGTTGCGGCTTCTCCACATGAGATATATCAGGCACAATTATGGATGTGCCGCAACTTAAATAAAAGCTCCATCCCTGCTGTAGTGCTCTTCTGTGTATTCCCTTGCATGCTCAGACAATGATTACTATTCTGAAGACCGCAAGGTTGTGATTACGCTGTGAGCACAATTGAACGCACATGAATACCGTTAACCTGATATGAAAAATAAGCTAAGAGAGGCAGTAAGAAGACCAGTTATTACACGTGTTTTCCCCTCCAGCTTCAGCTCAACCTGGCCCACAGCATCTGCCAACACCTGGCAAGTCTCATCTGTGTGTAGGAAAACAAAAAACCCTGAAATATTCCTGCAAATATTCATCACACCCTGAAAACTCATTTGCTCTGCAGATTGAGTATTGCCGGCCTGGGGAAGACAAAACAGCATTGCAAAACATTCTAGATGTTAAAACACACACAACAAAAACAACACAACAACATTTGGCACTACTACAAGCCTTATATAAGTCTATAAAGTTGTAGTTACAATCCTATTAAAACCTACAATTTACCATGCTTTCTGTGAGCACACTTAGAGCTAATCCTGAGGCACCCACCATGCTTTTTCAGCTATTTCTGTTAGGGGCTATAAACTCTCTTCAAATAACACTACACAAATAATGCCATTTGCATGATGTTGCTTACATGGAAAACATCCTCTTGGCATAGCCTCACACTTTTGCTCACTTAAAATGAGTGAGTTAAAACATGTGCAATAATTCCCTGTTCATTTCAGGCTGGTGCGTATATAAACCCAGTGGATTCATATGAAGCCCACACATTTACAACGGTGACATGATTGTGGTTATTATTAATTACATTTATAGTCAGTTAATTGATTTCCAGGACAGGTCTGGATATTCAGGATTTGCAGTGAAACGTCTCCTGTTGAACCGACACTTTCCATTTGGAATTTATAAGCATAATCTCGACAGGACAAATGAAACATCTGTAATGGGGCAGAAATGTGTTTTTGTTACTGAATGTGGAAGCGTGAAGTGCACTAGAGGCTCCACACACAGATAATTGTGCAAACCAGCAGCCAGAAATTCCCGTAGGCTGTTCTGTGCTGCAATAAAGGGCCAATTCTGTTTGTACAATGTTCTGAGCAACCAAGAAAACTGTTAAATATGCCTGTGTGTGGGATGAACCGTGGTCTACTTGCACGAGATAACAGATGAAGTGCGGACACTTGAATGCCAGAAAAAATACAGGAAGAAAGTAAAATTGTACATGCACATTGTGGGTATGCATGAATGAGCAAGCGAGAGAGAGAGAGAGAGAGAGAGAGAGAGAAAAGGAAAGTGTTTTAACCAAGATAGTTAAGTAGGGGGAAAATGATTGCAGTGCATGCAGTGTCTCTGGAAATTAATGAAGAAACAATTATCTTATCGTATGATAGATAACACTCAAAATTGCAGAAGAAAATTCAGACAAATAAGAAGTTTTTAAAGTATTCTCAAGGGTAATTTATGGAGTAAAAATTCAAAAGACAGAAATGTATGATCATCTTAGCCTTGCCTCCTGACACGCAATTTTTCATTTTAACTCTGCGTTTCCAGAGCATTTGCGCCCAAACCTGCAAGGTTTCCACTGGCTATAGAAGCACGTTGTAATTTGTCATGTAAATGGTAACTATGACAAGGTCCTGTGTGCTTTCCTGGAGGGACGAATCATTTTGAGACTACAGCTATTTCTAGTAATAAGAGCGAAGCATTTTCTATAAATGGCTGTCAAAATGACAAAAAGACAATTTGTTTTAAAGAGTATACCATTTTGTTCAGGGAGCGTAATGACTGGTTGCATTCATTAAGTCACACTGTGAGACAGGCATTTTAGATTAAAGCCAGGAACAAAAAGTTCGGAATTCATCTGGCAGAAAGAGTGACTACAAAGGGATGGAGTCTGCTTGGCTAAAACGTAAAACCATTTGGAGGAGAGTCTATTCTTGATATAGAAATTTGCACTTTATATGAACTTAACAAAAGGGAAGGAAGACAATAACGTATAACAATATACTGCTTATACCGCTAACTTATAATACATCTGTGCGGGTGAAAAAGAATAGCACTGTCTGTGAAATGTCAAAAATGGCACTTTAAAATGACACAATCGTTACATAAAGCTTGTGCATATTAATAATCAATACATTTATTTAACATGGATTTAGGGCAATCCCTTCTGTGTGTAGCTAAATGGGTCAGAGCTTTATGGGACTGTTCCTAGGCCTCTTCCCTCTATTCACAAACAACAAGCCTGTCTGGGTACAAAGAATATTTTCTGGGCAAACTAACACAACTCATCTTGTTTACCGTGTAGAAATGTGTTGTTAGCCATTAAGGTAATATGTTAATACATTCAGCAGTGGTCTGCTCTCATTGTGTTATACAAGACAAAAAGGTTATTGATGTTGAAGCCAGACAAGCCTAAATCAAATTTTATACCGGGCTTAGTGTCTATAAACAACTAAGCAATAATGCACATCTCTCTTTTTTATGCAAAATCACTGCTGTCCCATGGTTAATAGGCTCCAACCACTCAGGACCTACCAGCATTAGCTGGGACTTCAACCCTGCATAATAGATACACATTCATTCTAGGGTAAGGCTGACAGTACGGAGAGGTATTACTTTTAGCAAATGGCCTTAAGAAAGTTCTGATGATGAGATGTGGGAACTCAAACCTGAGTTCTCCAAGGTGTTTCCTCAATTTATAATTAGAGAACAGGCTGAAGTGTGTGGGGGCAAGTTGGACTCTAAGCATCTGTTCAAGGCTCTCATATGAAAGACTCGCCACAGCGCAGTGCCTCAACTGACTATGCTGGAAGTATGCAAATGACACTACCTTTTTTTATGATATTCCCTTCCTCAAGTATGTCTAAGGAGTGTGGGTGGAGGGCTTTGTGGCTATGGGGTGGGGGTGAGGGCTGGGGAGGGGAGCTGATTAAAAGGTTTCACTGGAACTTCTTCAACAGGATCCAATTTGTAATTCTGCCATTCTGTAGCTTGTCTCCAAGCCATCCCCAAAACCATCTTCAAAGACGGCTCCAGGAAGCGCTTAACTTTACATCCTGCCTTCACTGCTGAGTAAGGGGTTTTCACACCTAATTAGCTCTCTTATCATCTAGCCCACGACAGTAAACAATACCTTTCATTGGGTGGCGGGGCAGCATGCTCCTTTGTAAAATAATATGACTCCAAGTCATAATTACTTATATATTACAGATGTGCTCCAAAAAAAGAGGATATATATAAAGAGATGCATGATGGTAATGTTTGTAATGTATCAAAGAGAATATTCCAGCAGAAAGGCAATAAAACAAATATGAAGCTGTGTTAATGAACGGAGCATGGGAGTCTGAGACTGCGTGAGGTGTTGGGTACTGTATCGGATATTCTGTCTAATCTTGTTTTAAGAAATGGAAAAATGGTGACTTCTGAGGTGAAGAACACTTTCAGAGCTCAGCAATAAATGCAAATGTCGCAGTAATAAATAGCTAATTGCAGACAGCTAGCGTCTACTGTATACTTAAAAAAATAAAAGTGGTAATGGTAAAATAAATCCTTATTTGAAAAAACGCCAAATGGGCAGCGGCTCCTCATCCTGGCATTTTTTGCATTTTGGATCTTTTTCCCCCACTGGAAGGGGTCCCTGCTGAAGAACCCCTGTGCTAGACAAGACAAAGCACACAAATGTACATTGTATGGGATCAACAGGACTGGGATTGGGGATCCCTGCCAAAGAAGAAAGAATTTTTCTATAATTCTTTTTACAGAACCAGTTTTGTAAATGAGATCATATAAAGGTTATATAGCATTTGTCTGTTTGTTTTTCACAAAAGAGTATCATATACAAAAACAATGATCATTTAATTAAGTTAATACAATAATCTTTATAATTAATACAAGATTATGTCAAATGAACACAAAAATGTGTTAATTAATGTAAGACATTTTAGAATTAAGTGTACACTTAATACACTTAACCACAATTACACTCAAAAACACCTTTTAATAAATATTTGTATTTGATGATACTACATGGAAAGGATATTTTTGCTGAGCATCGAGACTGAAGCATCCATTTACTCTTCAGGTTTTTTTCATTGGGGAGACATGAGGAGGCATAATTGGATTCTGCATTTAACTAATTAATATGTGCTTTTGGAAGACTGATAAACAAGTAATTTAGAGGATTTCCTCGGCAGCTTTGCGCGATCCAGACTGCACCATATTGAGCTTCCTGCATATGCATATCTTTACAGCTACAGGTATACTGGCATTTATCCACATGTAAAGCTTAAGCTTTAGTAGCAGATTTCATGAATTAACCATGACCATTAAATGGAGGGGGTTATTTAATTAAAATGCATGTAAGCTGAATAAAACACAACAAAGAATTGATTACTAATTCTATTAAAAGCATGCTTCAATTGCACATGGGTGGGCGGGGTAAATGAAAAAGATACAATTTTAATTATGGCTCTCTTGCTCGTAAAGTTCTCACTTTTACAGCTTTATTTGGCCACATATCACCAAGTGGCTTAGAGAAGCTCAGGGGAAAAGCACCTATAAATCACAGCAGCACACACATAGGTCTCCCTTCAAATGGGACCAGCAGGACCTAGTGCAAAAGGCCTAGAGCATCCTCCTTAAACAAAGACTATTATGGTTACTCATTGGATATAAATCTGAAAGGGAGCCAGCTAAAGTGTTTCTTGCGTGTAAACAACAGACTCTCTGAATGGAATGCAACCAAATGGACTGGCTGTTTGTCAATGAAGTATTTCTTTCTTTCATGCTCAAAGCTTTGTAAACATCGCCACACATTTTAACATTCAAGCATGTTTCAAGAGTCAACCAGGTCTTAGGGTGTACTAAAACTAGGCTGCCCAAAAACATTTCATTCTCTAAGACTATTTTTTTCACTAGTGTGGTCATTCAATACTGTGCCCAGGCACTTGATGAGACCTTGGGCACAGTTCAGATGCTAGGCATTCAGTGTGATCACTAGGAACAAAAGTATCACAGACAAGAGTATACAGGAATAACTGGATACAATAACTGGATGGAAAGGATAAAGCATGCTTACGTCTGAAACATTAAGTATGATGTGAGTTCAATGTGACAAGTGTTGAAGTGGGGAGGGGGCACACGTTGGGGTGCAGTAACAAGCCAACAAGGCCAACTATATATACGCCTTTAAGGTAAGATAAGATAAACTTTTATTAGTACTACAAGTGGCAAATTTGTTAATTTTACCAAAAAAGAAATAGGATAACACTCTTGGAAGTTAAGGGTCCTAAAACAGCATCAAAAGAAGTTGGTTGGTTCTCAACATGTAAATAGTTTTATATTTGTGTAACAGACCTTCTTTTTTTAGCAACATCCACTGAAAAGTTCTTTAACTGCCCACTAATGCTAATGATAGCCCAGTGTTATGAATTTCTTACTGTTTTTTTTACCTCCTATTTTCTGTTTACACACTCATCAAAGTCTATGTTCTAGTCTCTTGGCTCTACCTGCCTTCTTTTTTTTTAATGATGCTGTGCTCCTGGAGGTCTCAGTTTTAAGCTCTAATCAGTGAGCCTATCTCCCTAAGCCCCTCTTTTCTTTTGTATGTCTCACATAAGGCCCAGAGTCAGGATGGATTCAGTGATCTGCCAGTTTTTCTCATTATCATAAAATAATGGGCTATGGCTGCTCAGCACAAAGCCTCTCTCATGCTCGGGCCTGTCTGCCTGCTGCATGTTCAACCGATCACTCACTTGCCCTGGGATTTCTGATGTGTTACAATAGCTGCAGAAGGGCCTTCATGCATGAGTCATTCATTAATCTGAGGACTTGTTAGGGAGCCACTTTACCTGTAGATAGCCATTTGAAGCAAAAGGCTCCACTGGTGCATAGTGGGGCGCATTCACTGGACTAAGAGGGGATATTTGTTTGGCTTCCATGGCTTTTGATCTCTGGCTACATCACACATTTGGATGGGGCTGAAAGGACCACTGAGGAAAAGTAGGAAGCATTAGCCACTCATGTTTGTGGATGACACTCTAAGGGTCTTTTGTAACCCTCTAAAGCTAGGAAATGGGAAACAAAAAAAACAAAACAAAAGACATGGTGCCGAGATAACAGTGATGAAACATAGTTTACAGATAAAGAGAGATAGAAGGAGAGAGATAACTAAAAACAGAAAGAAAGAAAGAAAGAAAGAGACAGACAGAGAAAGATAGATAAAAGGAAGAAGGAGGAAAGGAAAAAGAGAAAGAGGGAAAAGGGAAAGTAAGAGAGAAATAAAAGCAGAAGGACAGAATGAGTAAGAGAACGTGGAACATAGCTAAGGGGGGGCAAAAAGAGATGAGAGTGATAGACAGACCACATCACAAAAAAGAGACAGAGAAAGAGAGAGACAAAAACAGAAAGAAAGATAGAACAAATGAGAGCGTTATACAGAGACTGAGAGAGGAGAGAGAGAAAGAGATAGATAGAGAGAGGGGTTGAGAGAGAAAAACACAGGTAGAGGTAAAGGGAGATAGAGGGAAAGAGGGTAAAGAGAGAGAAATGAAGAGACAAAACCATAAAAAATGAGTGAGGGAGTGGGACAGAGACAGAGAAAAGGAGTGGTAGAGACAGACAGAGAGCACAATAAATGAATGTGAATTATTCATTAAGCTTCTCTGTTCAGTTGTACACTTGTGTTTTTTTAGGAAACTAAAAAATATATATAAATAAATAACAAAAATCGCATGGACAAACAAGCCTTTTGTCTGCTAAAAGCTTGTGGATCTAACAAGCCTTTAGTCTGCCATCAAGCTGAAAAAGATTTGTTCTGTACAAAATGTATGTTCTGAACAGGTTCTCTCACTGTAGCTCTATTCCTGCCCCTTATATTTTCCATTACCCTCCGCAGATAGGCCAAACCGCAGCTTCAGTGGAATGACAAACCCCAGTGACACACAGAACAAGTCTGCAAAAAATATTCCTACTCTTTTAACATTCTCTATATGAATTGGCTGAAAGAAGCCTTTAAAGAAATCTCAGTGCAACACACACACACACATCTTTAAAAGAGCAGAACATGCACGGCTACTCTAAGCCCTGTATTGTGCAGGCTTTGAGGCTGGATCAGGAGGATGCTGAACAGCGAGCCCACTGTGGGTAATAAACAGGCCCATAACGGTGCTAAGCTAAAATCCTCACAGGGCATTGGCTGTCATGCTCTTTCCATCGGCCAGAGCCTTGCGAGCAGTGTGCCGCAGCATACAAGCTCCATCTGTGACAAAAAAAGCCGATATAATGCACAATATTTGACCAGATTTGTGTGCCGTGCATCCCCCTGCCAATTAACACAGCATGCATTATACATTATTACACTTTCCTGTTCATTTCACAAGAAAATCCTATACAGCAGTATAATGTAGTTCCCTCTAAAAGCTAGAGCACACTGACCAAACGAACACAAATGTGATTGTTGAGAGATTCTGAAATGTCCCTCAATCACTCTGGTTCTGCTTTACCAGGTCTTTTTCTGAGCATTCTAAAGACAACAGAAGGCAATAGGATGTTAGTGTTTAGTGCAGAATATTCAGTGTACCCTGGCCAGACACTGCGCTGCTCACTTCACTTGTTTTCTCTGTGCAGTGACTCATAAAGTTGATTTTCTTTATTTGAAAGCATATTTGGATCCCTCCAAGCTATCAGAGGGACTTGATCTGCAACGCCTGTCATTGAGGCTTAAAGTCAGAGATTTGAATTAGTCAATCACTGGACAAATGGTTTGTGCACTGCTTGAAGCTGGTCCTCCATGCATCACTAACACTTGACACTAGTTAGCTCTGAGCTTATCACTGCTGGGGCCCCAGGAGAAATATAAACAAACTCTGTGAGCATGTGTGTGTGTGTGTGTGTGTGTGTGTGTGTGTGTGTGTGTGTGTGTGTGTGTGTGTGTGTGTGTGTGTAAGAGGGAGGGAGACAGAAAAAGAGGAAGAGAGAGGCAGAGAAAGAGATAGCATGAGGAAGAGAGAGGGTAAATGACTGAGTGAGTGAATGAATGAGTGAGTAGATGAGGCAGCAACTGAATGAGTGAACCAATTACTCTGTGAAAAAGAAAATGACTCAGAAGAGAATGAGTTTGAGTGAGTGAGTGAATGAATGAGTATGTGAGTGAAGGACAGTAAGAGGGAAAGACACACAACAAAGAGTGAGAGAGAGTGTCTGAGTGAAACAGAGAGACAGAGAGAACCAAAGAATGAGTGAACATGTGCGTGTAAATGCGTGTATGTATGTGAGTATATTAATGTGTGAATGTATGTGTGTTAGGGGTGAGTGAGCAAATATGTGTGTGACGATGGTGAGTGAGTGAATAAGTGTGTGTTGAGGGTGAGTGGGCGAGAAAGTGAGTGACTAAGTGAATATGTGTGTTGAGGGTGAGTGGGGGGGTGAGTGAATATGTGTGTCGGGGATGTGGGAGTAAGTGAATGTGTATGTCAGAGAGGAGTGAGTGAGTGAATGAGAGGATTTATGTGTTGGGTGAGTGAGTGATTGATTCGGTCTAAGTGAATGATGAGTTAATCAGTGTGTCTGGATTGAGTGAGTGAGTGAGTGAGTGAGTGAGTGAGTGAATAAGCGAGAGATTATGTGTGCGTCAGGGTAAATGAATGAGTGAGTGAGTGTTGGAGGAATAGAGAGAGGGTGACAGTAACAGAAAAGAGGTTGAATGAGTGAGTGATTGAATGAGTGTGTGTGTGTGTGTGTGTGTGTGTGTGTGTGTGTGTGTACAGTATGTGCGTGTGTGTGTGTGTGTGTACAGTATGTGCGTGTGTTGAGTGAATGTGTGTGTTGGAGTGAGTGAGTGAATGTTAGGGAAATACAGTGTGACAGTAAAAGCACAAGAGATTAAATGAGTGAGTGATCGAAATTGAGAGGGTGAGTGTGTATGTGTGTGTTTGTGAGAGAGAGAGAGAGAAAGAGAGAGAGAGAGAGAGAGAGAGAGAGAGAGAGAGAGAGAGAGAGAGAGAGAGAGAGA
>JBBPDH010000104.1:12356749-12368734 GCA_037974565.1 Clupeocharax schoutedeni
TACCTTGCAGTTTTCCACAAAATATTAAATAAAATTTCCAGTGATGGTGGCAGTAAGCCATGTCCGTGTTGCCATGGTGATAATATTAATGGTGTAGCCATGTCGTTTTTGCCCATGAGATGTTTATACGCACTGTGCTTTTTAT
Organism: Clupeocharax schoutedeni; assembly: GCA_037974565.1. Taxonomy (NCBI): domain Eukaryota; kingdom Metazoa; phylum Chordata; class Actinopteri; order Characiformes; family Alestidae; genus Clupeocharax; species Clupeocharax schoutedeni. Next base: position 12,356,895 of record JBBPDH010000104.1, read on the forward strand.
AAAGTGCTTTGAACCCAGTACATCAAATGGTGTGTATTTGTCAATGTTTAGGTTTCATTGTGCAAGAGTGTAGTTTACATAAGAGTGTGGGTCTTTAGTGTCTTGATGTTTTTATAATGTTTCACCAAAAAAAATATCAGCATCTGTAGATGTAGTTTACAGACCATTCCTTGCTCCTATAATATATATAAAACCAAAAAATGTCCATTATGGACATGCACATGACCCAGCTACCCTGGCATGTTTATTTACTGACCATTTCATTACAAATGGACTGATTGAACTAGTCCAAAGTCACTTACAAAGAAATACTTTTACCTTTTTTCTATTTTTTTATTTCCTTTGTAAAGTTGCAATTTTAGTCCTATGAAGTTTTATGACATTGTCAATTACTGTGCAAACAATATAAAACGATAATAAATGAGGTGCCCGGAGATGAGTAGATTGTCCAGTGCTAGATACTGTTCATCTTCTCCCAAAAGATGAAAAATGTTCTCAACTACGTTACCTCCACCTTTAACTTCATTACTTGAAGTACAGAGTCATTTCTTGAGCTTCTTGCAGATCCAGTTGCCCATACAGAGAGGAGTGCAAAGAACATCCCTCTTTTTCCTCTTCTACAAAGAGCAACTTAAAACACTCGCTGGCACCAGCTCCTGCACCTGTCCTCCAGAGACCCACTGCCAAGGGAGGCGTAATGTTTCCACAGGAGTTAGTGCTCAGTACAGCCAGACTCTTTCACTGCCTACAGACTGCCACAGGGCTCCACAGACCCCTAAACCCTCTACACAAAGGCTGACCGATGCACACCCTTTTCCAGCGTGGAAAGAAACTGGAAAAGCCCACTCAGATATTTTCAGAGACATTTTTCAGCTTAATAAACTGACGTAACACTGTTTATCTATTTAAAGATATATTAGCAATTCTGTGTGTATGTGTGTGTGTGTGTGTGTGTGTGTGTGTGTGTGTGTGTGTGTGTGTGAGAGAGAGAGAGAGAGAGAGAGAGAGAGAGAAAATGGAGAGGGAGAGGGAGAAAACACATCACAAAACCTTTCAAACTGAACTAGTCATTGGATTGTAGTTGAAGGCTTGTTGCCCAGGTGGCTTTACCAATTCCACACAGTTCTAATCTAATCCACAAAATGCCCTGAGGACCTCTCGGCCCATGTCTTTCCGCCAAAAGTCAAGGACACTCTTCAAGCGAGGCTGGAACTAGCAGGCCATACAAGGTCAGCCTATTGCTCCTTTTTACATGCAGTGTTAGGAACTCCCCAGTGACCTTTGTGTTTTGTAAGTCGCTTTAGTTTTATAGCGAGTCATTTATAGACTGATTAGTTCAGCAATAGGCCCACACTGGCTCCACCTACATATGAATTCTTTTTTTAAATATTGTAATATCACTTTTGCCTCATGTACTCAGTCAGAGTATTTTGTGACTGTATTTACAGTAAAATATGGTGATTTATAGTAATGTAATGGCCACATGAGGGATTTTTCTTAGTACATTAGTGAGTTACATTACTTACACCTTTAGTGTTATTTACTGTTATTGTGTATTATTAGTTCATATCTTTGTTATTTTGAGGTGATGGGGAGAAGAGCCTGTATAAAGCCTGCTGGAGTCCCTGAAGAGGAAGAGGAAAGAACTATTGAAGAGATCAGGTCTGTGTTCTGGCACTTAACTATTATATATGGATATAAAATATAATAAAGCACAACTACAATTGCCAACAAGATTTCTGAAAATGTTCCATTAAGCTTGTCCAGCTTTCCAAAATTTGTTGTAAAACTATTTGATTCAGGAGTTGATTCAAACCACACCCATTTCTTCAAAAGACACCTCTACAGCAATAGAGCTGTTCACTTTCTCACAGGAGTCTAAAGGTGCATTTGAATCTGGAGAAAAGTAAAAACATTCTGTATCTTTATATTGCCATAGTTTATAGTGGTTAGACTTACTGCATCTTTCTAGTTCATGGGCATCATCACTTAGTGGTAACGGATAGCAAAACAACTTTTCCACAGCATAATATTTCAAGGAGTTTCTGTGTGTCAAACGAGAGTAACTGGCTTCTGGACTAAATGCATGACTCTGAGAGCAGAGGGGTTCCTCTCAGAAGTTTTTTTCAAAGGCAAGTGTCCCCCAGATATGAAAGTGAGTGCCAGTAGCACCGTGGGTGGGAGGAGATTGCACATGTTATACAAACAGCCCAGACTGCAGCGTAGGCCTTCCATCACACCTCAAACCACCAGCAAGGCTACCATTCCATTTTGATATTACAGATAAAAGAAATGTTTTATCAGCACCTAGGTTTGAAATGCTCACATTACCCCTTATGGAATCCTTCAGTGCCAGCAATTATAAAATTTCATGATTCTTAACTCATTTTTAGGTATAGATATTATTGAGGTTCTGCTTTAAAAGTGATTCAACAATGAGTTTGTTATATTACTTCCATTGCATTTGAGCTGTATTGACAGATGGCACCTGATATTTTTAGAAGTAAAATAATAAAAAACATATGGTGAATATTTCTTTTCTTTCTGAAAAACAAGACCATGTTTAAGTCCATATAAAATGTGTTAGTAACTGAAAGTTTACAATTTTTATAAAAGGAATAAGTGAAAAAGTACAGTGTTTTAAGAAAGGTTTTATTTCAAATTGCCATTCCAGTTAAGGCAAAGCAAGGTTTATACATTCAGTTATGTTTATATTTATTTATTTTTTATTATTCCTGTATATTATTGCTTAGTTTTAATGTATTTATCCATCTATCTATTTGTCTGTTTGAAATTGTAACTACAAGAAGTGTTTACAATCTTCATGGCTCTTTTCATAGCAGCTATTTCTCGCAGTTTTTATCCTGTTTACCACTGTAGCGGCCCACATTTTGTGAAAAAGAACATATGTTTGGATTTAAGTTGTACTCGCTATATTCTCAGTGTGTTAAATCAGACAACAGAATGAGATTGTACAGCTTGTTCAATTACTTGTTTCTATGTGTGTGTGTGTGTGTGTGTGTGTGTGTGTGTTCACAGAGTAACAGTGGTGTAATGCCAAGCATTATTCCATATCTGCCCAGCATATTTTCTTTAAACTGCATCATGGTGTTTTAGAAGCTGCTTTACAAAATGTGCATGTATATTAATACAAAATAAGTAGGAGTCTGTCTGTGTGTGTCTATGTGTGTGTGTGTTTGTGTGTGTGCCTTTGTTCATGTTGCTGCATTTCAGAAACAGATGGAATGACTACAGGCAACTGAAGTTATGCAAAATTCTGGCCATGCAAGCATTGCAGGGAGCCACAGTCCAAACAGTGCACTCAAAGCGTGTAGAGCATAAAACTGTCATAACGTGCACACTGCACACTGAGGGGGGTCCATTAATATCTTCCATTGAACTTGTAATAATGTTCATTCCTGCCTTTGTTGATCTGTGTGATGCTGTGGCAAGAAACCCGTGGCACAGTGAGGGAAAATTCGAAGTTTTCTGTTTAAACGCGAATATTGCTATGACTTCTGTTGAAGTTTGAGTTCTGTATAACACAGTAACAAAGACTTCATCTGGACTGCCGTTTATTGTGGCACTTTGCCGTGTATGGCAATCTGTCCTTATAATAATGAAAACTCATAGTATGTGTATTATAAAATCACTGAGTCAGATTTTATTTAGATAAAGGGTGAGAGGACAAGTCTGCTGCTTCAATATGACTCTCAGGGTTATTATAGAGTATTAAATCATTATTGAGATAAATCATTTTTATCTTTTTCACGTCTTTATGAATTATTCATGTAAAATTTCAATATTGCCACACAGCAGCCCTTAAATTATATTAACCACAGACATTCACACATCAATGCATAATATTGTCCCAAAATTAGAGAAGCATGTGAAAATGTAGGTGTGTTTTAGAGTTTAGTCATCATGGAAACATGAAAATTATATATTAACACTAATAATAATAATATGAAATATATTATAATTCAAACAATGAATATGGTAGGCTAGTGGTTCAGGCATACACTCTGCGATCAGAAAGTCCAGGTTCGATTCCCAAGACCACTAGGCACAGCTGAGGTACCCTGAGCAAGGTACCGTCCCCACTCACTGCTCACCGGACGCTGTGTTTGTAGCTGCCCCCTGCTTCACTTGATGAATGGGTTAAATGCAGAGGTTGAATTTCATGCTGTTCACACTGTGTGCAGTGTTGTGTTCACGTATGACAAATGGTCACTTTCACTAATATATGGCCAGAAATGTGTGGAAATGAGAAGGACAATGCTCTGTTCATTTGTATATCATCTAAACAGAAAGAAATGTAATGTAAGTGTAAGGTCATGCATCTAGGAATTAATCTCTGCATGGAGAATGTTCTTTTAGAATCACAAAACTGGTTCTTACAGTTAGCCAGGGGAGCTCTAGCAGAAATGGTCTAATTGGAAAGTTACCATTCCATGACAGTGAAATTATGCCATGCCAATAATTGGACACTGCATGACTGTATGATTAATTTTATACAGTTATTATCATTAGATCTTAGCCATCAAAATGTAGTGGGGTCCACATACTTTTGGCCATATACTGTTTTTATTTTCATTTCTCAAGAAAATCCAGTACCTCGTCATAAGCATATTAAAAGAAAATGGGTTTCTAAATAACCTTTAATATTGCATGACATATAAGCTCCCAATTACCCTCTTAAAGCCTTTAACAAATACATGACACGCTGCTGAATGCTGTATAAAGACATCAGTGGGAAACAGCTTTTCTTTTTTAAATGATCCAAAGTATTATAATCAAAAGCAGCTCCTAAACACACATACATCCAACAGTGTGTGTGTGACAGAGGGAGAAAAATGATGCTATAATCCTTGCCTCCATATCCACTCTAGTCAGCATTTTTGGCAAAGTGTAATGATCAGTGGTAGTCCTGGCTAAAGTGCATGCTTTGAATTCTGCCAAGTCAGTAATTGCTATGCCTCAATTGTGGAGATTTTATGCCACTGGTGTACTTGTTTCTCACTTGTATGCAACACTTAACATTAATATCACTGACAAATGGATCAATGAACGCAGCTAGTTCTTTTTTAAGACAAGGTTAAGTGTTGAAAGTCTATTTTTTACTGTCATCAACTTTTTTATTAAACCTGGGACAGGATATAATGCTCAGTGGCTGTTTTATGTTCATCTAAAATGGACTGGTTTACTGGGATTGTACACAGATCAGCCATTTAAGGCATACAACCAAATGCCTTTTGTTGTGTAGGTCTCCCTCAGGCCGTCAAAGACCCCTGGATTCCACTAGATGTGCTGTGGTATCTGGCACCAAGAAGATAGCAGCTGATCTTTCAAGTCTTGTAAGGTGGGGCCTTGATGGATTGGACTCCTTTGTTCAGAATGTCCCATAGATGCTTGATTGGATTGAGCCAGCACCTTGTGAACTTCTTGTCACGTTCCTTAAATCATTTCTGAACAATTTGTGCAGTTTTGCCAGAGCACATTATCCCCCTGAAGGACACCACTGCCATTGGGAAATACAGCAGTTATGAAAGGGTGTAGTTGGTCTGCAACATTGTCCAGGTAAATGGTATTTGTCAAAGTAACATGTATGCCATGATCCAAGCTTTCCCAGCAGGACTATCCATATGATGTAAAAGAAAATGCTATTCATCAGACCGAGCCACCTTCTTCCACTACTCTATGATCTGATTTTGATGCTAACATTCCCACTGTGGACATTTTCAATAGTGGACTGGGTCAGCATGGACATTCCCACTGCTCAGCCGCAAGACAGCCCCTCATGCAGCAAGCTGTGATGCAGTGTGTGTTCTGACACATTTCTATTATAACCAGCACTCAGTATCTCCTCTGTGGGATCGGACCAGATGGGCTAGCCTTTGCTTCCTATTTCACATGAATAAGCCTTGAGTGCCAAAGACCCTGTTGTCCGTTGACTGCTTGTCCATCGTTTGACAGTGTTTGGACGATACTAACCACTGCATATTGGGAGTGCTCCATAGAACCTTCCATTTTGGAAATCCTCTCACCCATTCTTCTAGCCATCAGAATTTGGCCCCTCTCAAAGTAGTTCAAATCCTCACCATTGCCAACTGACTGTTCACTTGCTGCCATATTTCTCACTACTGCAATAAGAGGTGCACTACTGCACTTCAGCTGTCAAATTGTTATGGGTGACTGGTGAATATTATGTCAGTGCATTCTGGGGTCTGTGATTGTGGTATTTTTGGTGTGTATATAATTATTGATGCTCCAGCTCTGGCTCTTTAAAAGGTGCATAAAGAGGCATCAAAGAATTAAGAATAGAATAGAAATCTTTATTGTCATTGTGCTTTAAGAACAATGAAATTGTGTGCAGTCCCATTCAGTGCAAGTAAAAGAGAGCATAACGTTTAAGAACAATTTTTAAGCGAAATAAAATAAAAATATAGTATACATTTGTGAATTATAAAACAAGAAAACTACTGTATAAAAAGACAAGAAAAAGTAACAGTTAGCAGCTTTCACAGGTGACCATGAAAGTTAAAAGTATTGCACGGAAGTAAATAAGTATTGCACGGATTAATGATGGGTCACTGTGGCAGACCGCATAACCCATTAAAATCCACTGAATGTGGCTAAATTAGTTTCGAAGTTGCTAAGGAAACAATTAGGAAAGTCTTTATTTGTTAGCTCATTAGGTTTAGTGTCATAGATTATCCTTGCCGCTGATATGTCATGCACGAAAGCTTGCAAGAGAGAGAAACGGTAGCCCGGGGGAATGGAGGTTTGGAATCGCATGCTCTTCGTGTAACTTATATTATATGCCTATGTGATGATGTTCTGGCACACCACAGCTGCAGCACCCTTCAGACTGATTTCACTGAGGTCACTTGGGTAATTGCCAAGTAGGTTACACTCAAATCATCACAGCTCCCCATCAGAATTTTCATTCCCCATCTTTCATTCTGTCCTGGCATTGGCCTTGTAACATACAGATGAGTGAAACAGAAAAGGAAACCCTGAATAAAAGAGTGCACATGTGTACTACTTTGCTTCATGGTGTGTATAAAATTTTGAGATGCCCTAGTTGACTTCAATTATGGATCAAGATGGCAGGAGGGAAGAGCTGACTTTGAATGAGGGTTCATTTTTGGAGCAGGAATGACAGGATCTTCAGTTACAAAGACAGATCAATTGGCTTGTGCTTCAGTAAGAACAGCAACTACAGCAACTACATCCAGGGACTCCAGTATGAAATTCCAGTAGAAAGTGTACATTCAATGACGATGCATTAGTGGATTTTATAAGGTATACAAGAGAGATACAGATCTGGGACAGATCAGGGTTTGTGCTAGGCGTCTTACTTCTAGCGAAAGGGAAACTTAATACCAAGACATTTTGGACAAAGCCATGCTTCCAACCTTGTGGACACAGTTTGGGGAAGAAAATTTCTATTCCAACATGACTGTGCTCCAGTGCACAAAGCAAGCTCCATAAAGACATGGTTGGACGATTTCAGCATTGAGGAACTTGGCTGACCTGCACAGAGCCCTGACCTCAACCCCATCCAACACCTTTGGGATGAGGTGGAACTGAGATTGTGAGCCAGGCCTTCTCATCCAACATCAATGCCTGACCTCACGAATTCCCGCAGAAACACTTCAAAGTCTTGTAGAAAGCCGTCCAAGAAGAGTGGAAACTGTTATAGCACCAAAGGGGGACCAGTTCCATATGTATTTGTATTTGTAAGTGTATGTATTTGAATCCAATGTTAAAAAAAAAATAATCCGGAACAGTCCATGCACAATTACACAGAGAGGGATGTTAAAATTTTGTGGCGATGGAGAAACCTCTCATTATAAAGACAAAAACACATCTGAGTGTTCAGTAGTGTAGAAACCATTAACACTCTGTTCTACAGAGATGTGGAAAACAGTGTTGTGGCCAAATGAGGACTCACTAACTTTATTCCTCACAAGTGGGCAAGTGAAAAGTGAAGGGGTCCAGTGACTCTGTTATGCTATGAGGGACATTTTACTGCCATGAACTAAAGCCACTTAGAGGGATTCTGCTTACTTACCTTTGTGCTATGATAAAACGTTTACATCATCATGACAACAAAGTCTTTACACTGTCTGTTTTTTGTGTGGACATTTCAGAATAAACTGAGCAGTAGAAATGGTTCAAAATCGCAGTGAAAACAATAACCAAAAAAAGTCTTCCGTGTTTTGAAAAAAATGGAGCCAGCAGGAATGTCTACATTGTACAGATGCAGCTTTGTTGTCATGGTTGCGGGGCAGAAAATATGCAACATGCTGACCGTAAACATGCAGATAAAAATTGTAGACCATAGCTGGAAGTAATTATAACTAGTCCATTCCTGTATACCCTGCCTGCTAATTGCAGTTTTATTTTTACTACAATATGGAGGCAACATGATTTTTTCCCATATATGAAACATTCCTTACAGTTCAAGAGCTCAAAGATAACCAATGGACTATAGTCCATGCACTTCTCCTCATTTCTATACCACAAAGAAATGTCTGTATCTAATATTACATTTTATATACAATTACATAATGAAATTAAAGGCTTATGTAGCAACTCTAGACACTGAACAGTTTTAGTGTGTTTTACCTGCTGATATTTATTACCTCAAAGCCATATCTGTTAACGCATTTTCATATTTAAGCATTTCATAGGTTAAACAGTGTTGAAGAAAAAGCTTAGAAAAAATAGAATACATACAAATATAACACATTTTCCTGTTCACACCAGACATTGTCAGTTAGGCAAGACATGTTTAGCACTGGGGGGAAAAAAAGACTGCAAAGGACAGCCAGTATACCAGAGCTGGAGATGACTGACCTTGGATCAAATGCCTTGTTGCCTCAAACACTGATTCTAGATCAGCACTTATGCTTTTCAGGTGGTTTATGAAAAGATGTTGTCAAAAGTGGCTGCTGGCAGTGGTTGGCTACACATTGACACCTTGTTTATGTTTATAATGCACAGTAAGTCCTAAAAGAACACTGGAACTTCAAACAACCTCTGCTTTGTTGATCAATTCCTTTAAGGAGTGCTTTACCTTGTCAGCACAGGCATCTTGGTACTAAAGAGTTTTTGCTGTAAGGATCTTATTTGCATGTTCGGATATTTAATATATTTACTCAGGCATTAAATGTTCCTTGGTGAATTACAAGTCTGCAGTGTTATATTTTATAGAGTGTGGGCTGTTTATTTATGTCGTTTTATAAATGTTTTGGTATTTGCTTGAAGTGAGGTATAAGGTTTGGGCAGGCGGCATTTCTGAATCCCAGGACAAACACTCCAGAGGGCAAAACAAATACAGTACTATAAAATATTAATTCCTGAACTAACAGCACTGCAGATTTTTTTTTTTTTGTAAATGCCTGCTGAAAAGAAAGAATGCTGAAAGGCATAATGTACTATTTCATTGAACTAGGTGGGCCATGACCTTTGCTTAATATTAGTTTGTGAGTTTAGGTGTTGCTATATTCTGCTAATGGTTGCTAATTCTGGCACAGAAAGAGAAGTAGTTTATGACATTCATCTATTTGTTTCTGGTAAGTGTATATTGTCGTTGGTAGCTGAAAAGAGGGGAGCATTCAGTGTGCAGATCTGATCGCGTAAGATAAGAGATATCCTTGACTGGCTAGGAACACCCTGCATGGACAAAGAGGAGGAACTATGCCATCCTACCCACCCCAGGAGACTGCACACAATTATACTCCCTGCTCTGACTCCTGATGAGCCAAGGTCCCACACGATAGAGCCCAACTTTCACTGACCATGCTAAAGCAAAGCAGTTCAACTAAAATGATGTCACATAAGAGCACTGTAGGATAATATAAATTGCCTGGGTGCAGTCATAGCCATCTCCCATATAAGCTCTTCCATTTCTCATCACAATGACTGCATTTTTTCCTCTCCTCCAATGTGTATTCTGCTACTGCAGCTTATTAAAACACAAGCCATGCAGCCTTACCAACATGCTAACACACTCTGAGGAGAATGCTAAGCACCCAGACAGGCTGTAGGACCATGCAGACCCCCAGCTGGCTGGTGTGCAACATAAAAAGTAGAGACTTGGAGTCTGTCATCCATCTCTCACAATGAACATGTGATCAATCTCACAGAAGGATGATAGTGCTTATTCATACAGAGATGACATTACTGCCTGCATCACTGAACAGTGTAGTTTGACATAATTCTAATTCATTCATTCATTCATTTTTCCATTATTATTTGTTTCTAATTATTTGAAAAACGCACGCTCCTTCATGCATTGTGGGAACAACATATGGGCCAATAGAAATGGTCTCGAGTTGCTTGGAATAAAAACTGACTTATTAATACTAATGCATGCAATGAACTCTGGAAAGACCTTGCTCCCCAAGTGAATGACAACACAAAGATCAAAGGTTGTCATAACGCTGTTTTAATATTTTATCCACAGTGCCCTGTGAAACAGTTAGTGTCATGTAGCATAATGATCTTTATCCAGTGATGTGTTTGAGTAGCCAGGCCCAGAGATGTCAGGCCATGGCTCAAAAGCTGGGCTCCAGTTCAAAGCCAGGGGGAGTTTGTCTCTGATTGTCAATGATGTATGGACCCAACAGCTGTCTAGTGGCATGTGAATTTAGATGAATGAGGAACATCAAACCATAGGACCCAGGTGGATGACTGCTGCACTGCAAAACCACTCAGCATATGACCTTCTAAGCTGCAGGGCTCAGCCCTTACCATGCAGTCAACAACTGAAGAATTTTTCTGTTTGTTCTGTAAACATACAGAGAAATAGAGAAGCAAAACTGGAAGGGGAAACATTCAACTGTTATTGCAAAACAACAAAATATCGGTCATTCTGGTTTGGCTGTCACCAACTGTTATTTAGCCTATATGTTTAGTGAGGGTTTCTTCCTGTTTGTTTACACTTCAGTTGTTTGTTGTCACACTTCAGCCGAATGTAACAATTAGAAAAATAACCAAACAAACAAGCAAGAAAAAGCTTTGGTTTTGATGCCTAATGAGACGTTCTCAGTGTCTGACCATAGATGTGCTGTTGCTAATTGATTAGTTAACATGATCAGTTCACGATTTGATATAATAAAAGAAAAAAATGGGGCAATGGATACAAATGACAGAGCTTTGGTTGGTGGTGCATGAAATTAAATTCAGTCTGAATAAATACGCTGACCTTACTGTGGTCAAACTTTGCAAAGGAATCCATTTTTCTAAATCAAGATTGGAAACAGAACATTATTATTCCAGTCGATTCATTACTAAATCAAACTAATCAGTCATGCGTGCCTCGTGGAATGTTTCACCACATCCAACATTTTTTTTTAACATTTGGACATTTAAAGCACATTTAGAAGTGTGTAGTAATGTTTCTCTTGACCTGCTGTTTATTAAAAGGATTAAAGTTGCACTCATGCGGAGCACCTTTGACTGCTCTAATCTGAGAAGAGAGGGTTAGTGCTGTTAGATGAGTGCTCACTGCGCTTATCAAAACTAATTATATCGCTTTTTTGCATATTTCAATATTGGTTTGGTGTTTTAGACTTTGATTTTATATGGCATTTAAGAAGTACTCATTTGTGTTTGAAACAGTAGATGCATGTACCTTGTTTGAGATTTCGAAATAACAGCTGCATAGATGCAAAAACAAAGTTCAAGTTTTGGTTTTACCTTAAAAAATGATATCAAATTACAAGGCAATGTCTTGGAAAAGTCCTTTATTTCTTCATGCAGTTTTCTTTTGATTTTTCCCTCTATATTAGCTCTTTTTTTTCACCAAATTCATCATTATGATG
>JBBPDH010000104.1:12369387-12381849 GCA_037974565.1 Clupeocharax schoutedeni
ATATGTGGCCCTGCAACGTGCTGGCGACTGTCCAGGGTGTACCCTGCCTTCGCCCATTGCAGCTGGGATAGGCTCCAGTCCCCCTCCCCGACCCTGAATGCAGGAATAAGGGGTAGATAATGGATGGATGGAAATACACACAGGAATGAAATTTTTATCATGCTGTCCTTTAGTAGTATTGGCTACAAGTAGACAACATTTGCTATTTTGCTCATTTGAATGATCCAATCCTGCATAGTAGATCATGCTAGTTAATAAAATTGGGTGTAACATGGTGTACACACTCTGAAAAATATACTGTTAACTACTGGACAGACTTTACTATGATGACACCCTAGATTGGACTGTGATCTCTATTATTGCACATAGAAAACTCTCTTGCTTCATCGCTGTGGCAGTGGCTGCCCATCCCCCCACATGTCTGCAACTTTTTTAACCTTTCTGAATGCATGGCAGGGCCATTGACTAGTTGCTGCTGGTTTCCAGAAGAACAGAGGCGACAGCTTTGCTGAAACAGCTCAGGGTTAAGTGCTTTGTTCAAGAGGACAACAGCGGCAGTGCAGAGGGTCAACATCCATGCTACCCAAACTAGAAACAGACCCAGTAACTCTCGGCTTCATCACGATGAGTCATTACCACCCCCACTATAATAATGCCTTATTGCAGCTGACTTTTCACCCTGTCATGTGTAAGAATAATGTATTAGGGCCTGGTTGTCCTGTTAGCTCAAAACACATTATAAAGCTTCACCAGTAAGTATAATGATTAAGCATTGCTGATCACATTCCATCTTTAAGTGTCTGAACTGCAGCCTGCAGTAGAGTTGAATGGCACTTCACAGAACAGTGGCTTATTTCAAGTACTCTCAGCATGCCCGTTGGATCAAGCTTCTTTCTATTTTCTGCCCTTTCAAATGTAATGGCATCATAACCCGAAAGCGAAAACAAAAATGATCAATAACATTCTCTATTGGATTTACAGTGATGGAAGTTGATGAAACTTTTATTGTCTTCATACCCATTATGGAGGTTGTGAAAAAAAAAGCTCTACAGTTACAAGGCCAGAAAAACAGAAAAAGAATAACCACCAGACCCTGGAATAAAGCAAGTTTACAGGCTGATAAACACAAGAGTGGGCTTCTAACGCATTCCTTTTCCTACATCGGGCCATCAGTGCATTCACTGATTCTACCAGCCTATAATCAATGAGTTGTCTATATAAATTGCCATGAAAGTGTTCTCTGCACAGAAACTGAACCTGAGAAATCCTGCAGGATGTGTGGTTAAAACTGCAGCAAATGTATTGATGTCCTCATCAGTTCAGGATCAGGACTATAATTAATAGGATGTCAGCATTCCCTTTGAATGCAGGAGGCCAGGTGCACAGCTAATTAGCTGTTTGGTAGCTATCTGTCATTCACCAAACAGCATATCTCCACTGTGATCCTCTCTGAGCTGCTTGGGTGCTGACCAAATCCAGACTGTCAATTACATCTATTTTGCACACAAAAGTACACTCAGATCTGAAGGAAAGTAATGGGCACCAAATAACTTTTGTCTGTACGACCTCTGAATCTGTTCTTTAATAAGGTTTAAAGGGCTTCTACCATTCCATCTATTTATAAATACTAATATGCAAAATGAGTTTTCATTGTTTTTTTGTCATATTACAAAATGAGGCTAATGCAAACCGTGTATCTTCCTATTCGGCCTACAGCTGTTTACGCTACTCACATCAGGTATGCCTACCGACACTTACTGGCCATTTTATCAGCTCCATGTACCCTATAGACGCACTTCAGAGTTTACAATTACAAACCTGTCCATCTGGTTCTCTGTATCCATTCATCAATGGTCCAGACCGCCACAGGACCAACAGTGAGCTGGTATAATTTGGAAAGTGGATTAATCTTAGCACAGCAGAGACATGGACATGTGTAACAAGACCAGTTTCACTGAGCTGAACACACTCAGACAGAGGCCAAGAGTCCAAGGAAATTAGGAATGTTTATTTACACTGGAGTGAAAAGGGGGAAAGGATGTCTAAGATGAATGATGGAAAATGAAAATCATGGGGTACAGGAGCTGCAAAAGGCTCAGTTCCTGTGAGGATTATGGACTGAATAAAGAAGGCAAGAGGAAAGGTGGTAACTCAGCCCAGGCCTGGGTGGTCAATTGTCTATTTATGGCTCAAAGAGAGAGAGACAGAGAGAAAGAGAAAGTTGGTTTTATGCTTCTGGCTACTGGCTCACCAGTGGTCACCAGCTGTGGATGATTTTCTTGGTTCATCTCTCAGGGTTCATGCACAGAGTAGGTCCACAAGAAAAAGTGCTGAAATCAGCTGCAGGTTGGTGTTTCTGTGAAAAGTGCACAGGAGGACTGGGTGGCTCAGACATTATTTTTCTCCATCTACGCTGGACCCTGTTGCCACAATCTGCACTCCCTTGTCTTGACCCAAGCAACTGGAGTGTGCTGCAGCAGTGTGCCGGCAGTCAAGAATCTGCATTAGCATTCTGCACACCAAAACAGTTATAATCCTGCAATGAGAGAAACTAGCAGATCACTTCTGCCAAACGTATGACAAATGAAATAAAACTTAAGCTTATCGACTACCCACTTGATAGCCAAGATATATGTCTCTACTATGGCATACCTTTTTTCAACAGTGAAAAGCTTCTTCCCATTAAAATCCAGAGAGAGGACAACCTTGAGGCCAGTACTGGAGGCACCCACTTAGACAAGGAAGGTCATTTGAAAATGATGCTTGCAGACAACAGAGGTAGAGGAGAGGAGTTCTATCAGCCAGTAAAATATGTTCTGCCTGGCAGTGGTCTTTTGTACTTTTTCTGATTGTCTTTTTCAGGTTTGATCTGAGGGAAAATCTACAAAGGAGAAGTTAGGGGGAAATGCTTAGAACATCATGTCAACTCAAAAAAGGAATGTACCTGGATCTTTGTCATGTTTCCTTTCTTTTGAGCGGAACACAAAGTACTGGGCTAGAGCTAGGTGGCATTTGGTATGATTGGAAGTGAGTCTAGCCCCTCAAATGGTATTTTCCAGATGAAATGAGTGCACTGCCCAGAATCCTGAGTGGATAGTTACATTATCCATATAAGCAGCGGCATTCTTCCAGTATGGTCTCCAGCTGTCCATGTCTTCATGTAAGCCATAAAAATGAAACCCATAATGCCAGTGTTCACTAGAGCTGAAACAGGTGGTCTTGTATTTGGTTCCAGGGGTGAATAACACTGGCCTTGGTAAGGTCCCATCTGGAAATCTGCCTCTTCCAGCCTATCAACAAGGTCATCGATGAGAGGAAGAGGGGTAGGATGTAGAATGTAGGGTCAAATGTTGAGGCTTGAATGTCTTTCGAAATCATTGCAGAACAACCAACTGCCATCTGGTTTCAGCATTAGCACAATGGAGCTGAACTATTATCCTATCACTATGGCATTATTCGATACTTTGATTATACCCATTTCAGCAATTTCCACCTCCTCCAGGGTGTAGTGACAGAGCATAGGGATGTGATATGGCAGCTGACAAATGACAACCCCTGGGGCATTTTTTATGTCAAGTGGGTATTCCGGGGGTCTGTGGAGAAGAAATCAGTCTACTGATGTGTCAGTTGCATTGTTTTTAGTCATTTTCAAATGGGAGGTTTGAGCTCTGTGACAGCTGGCAGTATGGGTTATTGACAGCACCTACTCACACATGAATGATGTAGGGACTGTGCCAACTGGCAAGGATCTTGCAGTTTGTGGAATGACTGGGATCAGGACATGATACCTCAACAGGAGTTCACAAGACTGAGCAGAGCAATTGCAGACCCTTTGTTATACTTGTTGGTCCTCTCACCTGCTTTATTTAAGGATTTGAGCTTTTGAATGCACTGTTGCTTGTGCTGGAAAAAACTGTTTGGAAATGTTTGCCTCCTTAGAAAATGACCTGAAGGAAAAGAGGAGGTCTTAGTCACTGCCAATGAGTGGCAAAGCAGTCTTTTAAGCATCTGGTTGAAGAGTTCAGACATGTTTATTGCTTCATTTGTAATAGTCTCGACCATGAGCTTGGCAAAACAAAATGAGTAAGGAGTTCCTGCCGTATCCCTACCCTCCTAAAGAGTACCACCAGCCACAGATGATGGTTTTTATGGTGGTTTTATGCAGTGGCAGCATTTCCAGATTGTCTCATAATTGGACCAGGATCCGGATGTACTCATGACCCAAAGCCATATAAGTATGTGTAAGTATGTTCTTTCAGGCATTTTCAGACAATCATCTATATTCTACTCATAGCCAAAGGCTGGTTTTGGACAGAGAGGAGAGAGTTTTGGTGCCTTATGGATTCTTAACTTTGAGCCCAGTGGTCAGACTCTCATCACTCTCTTCCAGCACTCTACTTTTTTCTTCCAACTTGATACTTTCTTTGGGTGCTTCTCCAACTTGATATGATTTTTTCTCCAACTTGATGGGATTTTTTCTCCAACTTGATGGGATGCTCCAACTTGATGTGCCTATTGAGTACCCATGAGTAAAAGCACTGGTAGGTCCACCATCCATAAGAGGGCATTTGTTCTTGCCTAGTCCAAGCCATATCTTGATTTCTGGGATCCACTGGACATCATAGACACACAATAGGTCCAATGCCTCAATGATTTCATGTCATCTACTGTGAAAGAAGGTGGTTTCCTAATTAGGCAGAGGGTGTGTGGGGGGTGGTTTTGGAGGGTCTTTCTGTCATTTGTCCTTTGGCTGTTTTTTCAGGTTGTAGCTAGCACCTTTTAGAGCAATGAAATTCTCCCACAACTGTAGGGCCCCAACTCTGGCTAGGCATACCATCTTCAGCCTGTCATATTCCTCAGCATCATCGTCTGAAATGGAATAGTAGGCCACACTTCTCCTGACAAATGCAGGATCAGGGTCTGTGTCCATTCCTAGTTTTTCCACAGCTTCCGATCGATTATGATCTCACAGGAAGGGAAAAGGCCTTAATGTCACTATCTGCAGAGTTTTGTGAGGAGGCACTGTGTGGCTTTCTTGGGGTCAGGAAGAGGCTGGGTAGCTGTGATCTAATGCATGGCTATGAGATCCTTGGTGACAAGCTTCAAAGAGCAAGCTAGCTCATGTGTGAGTTCCTGTTGTTGCAAGATGTGTTGGAACAAGTTTTCCACTGCCTTGAATGAAAGTGTGAATGGCTTATAATGCTGAGGGTTTTCTTGGCCTCTGCGTAGGTGTGTTCATACTCTCATTCTACATCAAGGTAAAGGTCATTGTCTCTGAACACAGTTATAAAGAGTCAAGATAAATTAGGAATGATTATTTACACTGGACTGAATGGAGGTGAGAAAAAAATAGGGAAACTGTATCCACTACAGGTGTACAAAATAGTATATGAGTAGCTAAAGGCTCAGATCCTATGAGGCTGTCGGGGTGACCAAGGCTGCTCCCAGAGAGAGCATTGGTGTGCCGCTTTCATGCTGTCTGCTAGCTTCAGCTGTGGCTCATCAGTGGTCGCCAGCCATGGATGGTTTGCTCGTCCCTAGCGGCATGTGCCGGCTAGGTGCTGAAATGGGCTGCATGGTGGGGATACAGCACCTTGGAGAGTGCACAGGAGGCCTAGGGCTGCTCAGACATGATTTTCATCCAGTGACAGCCTGTGGCCACACGCGGTACTGGAACTTTATGCATGTGTGCTGGTGGAGTTTTTAAACACGTCAGTGTCACTGCTGGCCAGAGAATAGTCCACCAGCCACAAATATTCAGCCAACAGTATCAATGCATTTTGAGGATTATGACCTTTCTGATAATTTAATCCACATAAACAGCAAACATGGAACACAAGGGGAGAACGTAAATGCAAGAAAATGTGAATATTTTTTTTACAGTACACTGATGCAATTCTGAGCTTGTAAATGTGTAATAACATACATGCCAATATGTTCTACAGCACCACCATCTAGCAAATGCATGCCCAAATAAATAATAAAAAAAACATTGATATTAAAATGATGGTCAGTTTGTGTACTTTGCATAAAACTCAAGTAACCAGGGCAAAACAATTCCATCACATTCATGACTGATTGATTCTCAGGTCTCAGTTTTTGGCAGAATTCTGAAAGGTTGAGGGACTATATGAGTGCTGATAAAAAACAATAATTTCTTCGGTTAGCATGAAGTACTGTAATACTTGCTGTCGTGCCATATTGCCAAAATACAATGCACTTCCACTGAAACCATTAGCTACAATTGTGTCCAAAAGCTCTGAGTTGCCAACTCATTTGGATTAGAATATGTCTGGGATGGCCGGCTCCCAATAAACACAGAAGCTCAACAGCAGAGAGGTATATTAATGCTGCTTGAAAGCCGTGCTTTCACTCACTAACAAGATATACATCAGGGATGTCCAGTTCCAGGCCTGGAGCTCAGCACAGTTTCCCTGTTCTGACACATCTAATTGAACTTAATTAATCTCCAGGTTTAGTAGCTATGTTTATCGCCAAGCTGAGCTTAGTACCCATGTATGGTCTAGAACACATCCTGCATCGTGCTACGGTGAGTGTTGAACCGAGGAGTATGGGGGTTCTGAGTCTTCTTTATAGACTTCTTTATGAAGTTCTTATATATTACTCCTCTCTTGTCTATTACCAGTTCATAAAGACACCCAATTACTCTGAGGCCAAGGGCAGATAGGAGTTAGTTAATTTTATGAACTGGGCAATTGCTGGGATCTACATTATATTCCACATTGCATCATACTCTCTAAGTGTACCAGCACAATACAAGCAAATGTAGAATTCTCCTTCAGAGAATCAACAGATCACAGAGGATTTGTTGTTTAACATCTTTATATCACATACTGTTGTTCTCTTCAACACACACACACACACACACACACACACACACACACACACACACACCTTGTCAGAATGTATTTAAATGAAATGAATTGAGCAGGAAGCCCCCAAAGTTTTGCATATGGCTGTACGACCCCCCGCTAAGCAAATGAATTAAAATAAACAAACATCTGCAGATGCTATATTGAAGTTTGTTCCCAGTGATGGACATGTCTTAGAAAATCAACAAATCATAATTTAACAATTATATGTGCCATTAATCTCTATGCAAAAATCTGAAAGTGGCACTATGACATGTTAAATATGGGATTTTTGTGTAATAAATGTCTTTATGTAATAATGAAAATTTGAGTTTCTCTCAAATGTACTCTAATAATTAAGTTCTAGACTGCATTTTTCTGGTTTTCCTGCAGAGCCAAATCAATTTATTCAATGAAAGCATGCAAAAACAAATACACATGCACACACAGTACACACAGCACGCACACACACACAGACTGATTTATTCATGGCCAAAGTATTTGGATTTTGACTGTTTAAAATCTCTTTCTTTGCTCCTGAATTATTGCTTGGGAAAAAAATCTGTACCTTTCAAAATATGGCTGTGTGCTTTAGGGCCATTACCGAAGGAAGAAAATGCGCTCGATTAGGTAATTTGTAGTTTATAGGAAACCGAGTCTGTTTTCTTCAATCAATAATGCAGTTCTCAAATGGAAATGCAGTCGAGCTTAACTGCAGAATCAGTTTGCGAAATAATGGCAGGTCGCATATGGCCTCAAAACGCAGTGAGCTAAAATAAGTTTAAGAGCAGAAATTGAACAAGGCCTTCCTGTCGCTATCAACTAATCATGTTCTTTGTGGACAAAAAGAGATTTGATTAAATACCATCATTTCCTGACACTTGGCATCTTCTACACAGGCCTTGCTTCTCATGCTGCTGCAATACAGATGTGAGATTGAACTGATTCTTCATTTGAAGTGTAAAGATAAATTTACTGTATTGCACATATTTTCTTCCCATCATGAATGTGCAAAGCACCCTTTCCTTTATTTAGAATGTTCATAGCCATGAAATTATGTTGAGAAATACCCTATTGATACAGTAATAGTAGTATTTTCTTTTGCTTCCATTAGAGTATCATTGGTTGGACTAAATGTGTTATTTGAGATTATTTCAGGCTTGAGCAACACTTAACGAATAGAGGCTGGTTTCCATGATCAAATTAACTTGAGCATTGAGGCCCTCTCACACACCTTCTCTTCTGTGGTCAAAGACTTCACAAAGTTTCCATCATAAGGAGGTGAAAATAAGAGCAGCAAAGGCAAATTGAAAAGTCTGAATCCAGCGCTCAGAGAGCACAAAAGGCACACAGGAAAACCAAACAACACAAAGAATGACAGTTCAGGCCTGAAAAACACACGAAGCAATTTAGGTCTTTTAGGGGGAAAAAAATCAATCTTCTCAGTCTCCATGAAACAAAAAAACTTTATACCCAGATCTCGTTTTTGCCTCTGTCAAGCTCTGCGGGATAGAATAATATAAACTTGTCATAAATTGGAGGGAAGGTGTCAGGCAAACCATCTCACAGCACTGAGCTCAGTACAACTGTGAGTGACATGACCATTCCGCTTCTACAAAGAAGTTCAGCAAATTTTGCTCGGTTGTTAGTCTGCTGATTAAAATGTCCATTCACTCCTGCACACACCAGAGAAAAACAAGACGTCAAACAACGGAGCAAGAACTCGAAAAAAAAAAGGGCTAAGGGTCATGTTCATAGTCCAGTTTTCTGCAAATAAAAGAACATCTTCTCCTGTCCTTTAAACTACATATTCCTTATTTCACTCTTCCCTGCACATTTTAGAGTTTTTCTGGTTGTATACAACCATTTAAAATCAGAAAGCCCTTGTCAATTAGTAAACTAGCTGGATCACTTGTGTGTGGAGCGTAAAGAATGCTAAATGTGCTGGAAAGGGGTAATTCTAGGGCACTGTCATATCAAAATAATCTTTCACTGTGTGAGTGTTATGGGACAAATGAGCCAACAGAAATGGTTCACTACTCCAGCCAATGTTTGGCATCGTGCCTCGTGATCTTAGGCTTGTGTGCAGCTGCTTGACCGTGAAAACCCATTTTATGAGGCTTCCAGTGCACAGTTATTTACTTGTGTTTCTTCTAGAGGCAGTTTAGAACTGTAGTGACTTTGTGGTGGTCCCAGTTTGTGGGTTTCCATGTTCTATCATTTTGTGGCTGATCTGTTGTTGACAGTTCCATTTCCCAATGCTAGTGCTTACAGTTGACTGGGGTAGATTTGGAATGGCAGAAATTTCCTAAACTGGCATGTGACAAAGGTGGCATCCTATGACAGTCCCACGTCTGTTAAAGCATTTCTTTCTATTGTATGATCAAAAGCAATGGTCTATGAACCACACGATAGAGGCGTACAAATCACCCCAGTCTAGGGATCTAGTTGTGGGGGCTACAAACAGCTTCCCCTCCTTTCTGCGCCCTCCAAAATGAGAGTGCAGACAAGGGGTGCTGGGCTGGAACTGATGTGAGCATCATCTGGAGAAGCCAGTTAAGACTGTCTCGGCTCAGCTCACCCCGACTATTGGCGCAGGAAGACATGCTGCCGCGATTCAGCGAGACAGTTCTATTTCCTCTCCCGAGAGAAACTGCTCAACAGTTGACTTAACACTTTAATATGACCTCCCCCAATCTTTCTATTCATTTGGATGTTTTGCTTAGAGTGGAAAATCCGTCAACCCTCACAGTTCTTTACAGCTCCTGGTTTCAAGTGTGCTGTCAGTGTACTCATAGGAATATCTAACTGATTTTCAGGAGCTGCAAATTGAGGTGAAGCACCTACACAATCCTGGTGAACACCCCCATGTGAAAACATCTTCTCCACATGGAATAAAAAAGGACATATGAGCTAAAACCAAGATGAATTTCTCAGAGTCGCAGCCACTCAGTGTTTCTGACAGCCAATTTTTTTTCTCTCTCTTTTTTTTATGTTGTTGATGAAATGACATAAACATCTTTGAATGCTTGCAGACACCACATGGAAAAAGCCGTGCGGAATATGATGCACAACTTTGATGCGTTTGCTGTTAAGAGGAAAAATGATGCCCTGAAAAATCAGGTTAGTCAGTGATGTGCCTCTGCACACACTTCAGCATCATTTGTCACATTGGAGATGTTCACCTTGCTCAAAGGAGAGGTTACAGACAGATCGCATATTTAAAAAAAGAAAAGAAGACTTTCTGAAATATTTATTAGCGACAATATTGCGGACAGAGATGAATAATGCAGTGCAGGTGAGGCTGAGGCTAAGACTGAGCGAAGGACAATAGGAGAGAAGCACAGGGGCTGCATTAGTATAATCTTTTTCCTGAGCAGTAATGACTACATTATCATCTCATATATACCCACCGCACAGAAGCCTCCACAGTAATTAAGATTTGGGTCATTAGCAGTAATTAAATGAAAGATTGGTTACCTTATCCAGTTTGACTTTACCCACACTGTGCACATCCCTCATGCTTTCCATGAGTCAATCTGTGCCCATGAGTGTCTTCATATACTATTAACTAATCTAATTAAATCCCACACCGAAAAAGGGATCTCTCTTTCATGACTGTTGTCAACCAGTTTAATTAGCTACTCACTGAACTGAATTCACAGGCTACCTTGTCCGTGTCAACAACGAGAACAAAAAGAATACATCCATGTCCATATCAGATCTACCGAGGCAAATCTAATTTGTCCATTATGATGTACCGGCTTGTCTGGGGCTTCGTAATTACCGTATATCTGGAACTCTGGGTGATATGTATACAAATCATGATATGTTCTCATGAAGGGACCTGCGTGAGCATTGAGTTATGCATTTGAGTACTTATGAACAGCTTGTGTTAGGATTTAAAAAGATGACAATGGAGGTTATAGTAAGTGGCCTTGTTGTATTGATGCTAGTAAAGTGGCCCCTTATTTTCACCTGTGAACACACCACAGCACACAGTGTGAACGATGTGAAATTATTTCTCTGCATTTAACCCATTCAGCAAGTGAGGCAGTGGGCTGCCACCAATGAGGGGCATCCGGGGGGGCAGTGTGTGGGGACTTGCTCAAGGGAACCTCAGTGGTGCCACTAGCCATCCTGGAACCCACAAACCTGATCGCAGGGGCAACTCCCTACACACCAGACCACCAACTGCCCAAAAGACCACATATGCTAAAGCTATACAAGTTTGTTCCATTTATAAAACTGTTACTAAGCATTTTCACAAAGTAATGGAACTCGCGAGGCCAGGGTCTCATTAAGAACATCACAATTGCAAAAGTTCCTAAATACAAAGTCATTGCCTTTTAAATGTAGTAATTCACTGCCAGTGCATGCATCATGACGTTTGCATATAAATAAGGTTACTGAGTGGTTGGACTTTACAGTACGTGGTTGTCAAGTTGCTGAGCAAAGAGAATAAGAAAGCTTATGTTAGCCAAACTTTAAAAGGACCTTTTTTCATTCTCAGTGAAATATGTGCTCCATTATTGATTATTAAATTATGACCACCATCACCCCCACTCCAGCCCATGCTTCTGAAGAATCACTGTCACAGGAGCATATCTCTTCCATAATAAGCTTTACTTGCATTTATTTATTTGCTGCACATCTACTAAATCTAATGCTATTTGCACTCCTATTCACTCTGGCAGTCTGCCAGCGCTTAGTGGCCTTTCATTAATCAAAAGGCACATTACAAACTGCACTAACCATGCAATCAGTCCTTATTGTTACCTGAATCTCTTTATTGTGGAACTGAATAGCTTCCTGACAGTCTATTGCATGAGTGGGACTTGGTATTGCCTCATGTTATTTCTTGTTATCTCTGCTTCATTTATGGTGTATATGCTATTTTTAGCCTACTAACCGATTCTCTAGAGTCAAACAATGCACCTAGTCATCGTACAGACCACAATCATGACGAATGTTTTGTCAATATAAAACTAACATGAATATAATTAGGTAGATCAATCACAATCATTATAGTAATTAAAATAGGAGTCATCAGATCTCTATGGGGACAATGACTATTAGGATAGTGAGGTCATTTTTTCCTGTTGAGTATTAGAACAATTACATTTCTAAATAAATAACATCGGCAGGTAAAGTAAATAACACTGATTATCATGTTACAATGGCAATGATGAGTAGCAGAAAAAAGGGTCAGAATGACCTTGACAAGGGCCAAATTGCAGTAGCTAGACGACTGAACCATACAGTTGCCAAAACAGCAGGACTTGAGAGGTGTTTCCAGTATGCATTTGTTAGTATTGAGGTGTCAAAAGTAATCACATTCATTACTCAGGTAGAAGTATAGATACTAGGGTTTAAAAATACTTCTGTATAAGTTGAAGTATCAATTCCAGCTTTTTACTCAGGTAAAAGTGCAAAAGTACTGGTTGCAAAACTACTTAAATTATGAAAGTAAAAGTAATGTAAGGGGTAAAAATGTCATTAAGGACAAAAGCTTTTTAAAAAATGCGAATATATTAAAGAACCATTTTCATGGAGCGGAAGATATGACGACTAGTTGCCTATAAGTATC
>JBBPDH010000104.1:12403265-12417483 GCA_037974565.1 Clupeocharax schoutedeni
GCCTCTCGTCTGACCTGTCCCCCACAGTGAAGTCTGTTTGTTTTGGTCAGAGGGGTCTAATTTCGCTGCATGTAAAACTGTATGTGACAATAAAGCCTAACTACTACTACTATCTTTCTTTTAATTACTCAAACAGAACAAGACCTAAATAGTCTATATCTTATATATCTCTGCCAGTACTAGGAAAGCTTTTTTCTTTTCATATACAGAATATGTAGGTGGTTGCGTGGGTTAGAAATTGGTGCACCCTTAAGTATCTCATTATTTAATTAGGATTAATTAGAAGTGTCATTTGTATAAAAATGCAGAAAACTTTCCTGCTACCGGAGGCTATTTCAGGCAATTCTAGAGCATCACATTAAGAAGTGAACTGATCATTCGGTCATACATGAACACAGCACAGCACACAATGTGAACAGCACGAAATTCACCCTCTGTATTTAACCCATTCGCTAAGTGAAGCAGGGGGCAGCCAGGAACACGGCGCCCGGGGAGCAGTGTATGGGACGGTACCTTGCTCAGGGTGCCTCAGGGGTGCCGAGCGGCCTGGGAATCAAACCTGGACTTTCTGATCGCAGGGCAAATGCCCTAACCACTAAGCTTAAGTCATACGGTGTCCTAACAAGTCTGTACCACCTTAATGAAAGGCTGAATGTGTTTTGAGTGGGCTGAGAGAAATTGTGGGGATGTATTTATTGTAAGAAATTGGGGCACTGGTAGCCTCTGGTGTTGGTAAACAATGTCAGTTTCTAAGCCCCTGGGCAAAAATGCAGAAGCAAAATGTGGACACTGCACAAGCCTTGGGTGACTGACTATACCTGGAGTGTGTCACAAATTGTGTAGATTTGAAATATTTTGCCAGACTTTTTCCTTAATAATGGCTGACTGCAGCAGAGTAAGTGATATGGCATGCATTTGTCATGTGACAAGAGTAGCTTCCACCTTTTCTGGCATACTCAGGTTAAGATTTGTCTTCATCTGCATTCAGCACTCCCTTATGATGTGGAAGACAAATTGATGTAATTATTTGCAGGCTGTCAGCAGTGAGAAAGAATGAGAATCCAGAGGATCAAGAATAAGTAAACATAAGGTAGAATGACACATGCTATAATAACATGAATACTAGATAAATAACCACGACTGAATCTCCGGCATTCCTCACACCTAGTAAGTGCTTATCTAGCCAGTAGTCTGAATTTAATTACAGCAATCATTGTGATAATTCATTTCTGACTTCGTTTGTTGACCACACGCTTTCAGCTGTTTCCCCATCATTGCTCTCGTGTTAATGAGTTAGAACCATAGTTAGCTGAAACTTGCCCAGAATGTAGATATCTGCCAGCTAGTTGACTGATGACAACAAACTATATGTCACCTCATGTGTATGCTCATTAAGCAGTAGGAACAAATGGTATCCGGCTAATTTGTGCCATTTAATGAGTGTCACTGGTGGCCAGCTATATTCCACTGATGTTGCCTGACTGAAATAACAACATTCAAACACACAACAAAACAGACTCTCTTTTTCTCAGCAGAGTAGAAACAAAGATCAATAAACATAATAGATAAAGTTACACTGAAGGCAGACCTTAACACACTTAGTAGCATGTACATTTAAAAACCACACTATCACGTGAGTCAGTACGATCTAGCCAAACTCCGTCCGCAGATGCGCTGCTTCATGGCAGTTATGGCGAGGTTGGACAACCTTTACAGAATGCTGGCAAAAATCCCATTCTCTGTAATTGGGCAATAATACAAGAGAGGGAAAGCAATAACGTGAGATGCTGGAACACTAATGTTGTTTAGGCCTTGTTCCCATACAGCATCCCAGTGCCAATATCCATTGTATAACACCACATTGATTTTTTATTATTTATGATTTTATTATTGGACCTTGAAAAAATCAAAATGCAAAAATGAAAAACAGGACTCATTTGGAATGCAACTAAATTCAGTACTGCATCACATTTACAGTAATCCCCCGCTTTTTGCGGGAGTTACGTTCCAAGAGCACCCGTGTATGTTGAAAAAACGCATTTTTATAGTGTTAACACTAAATATGCCCTAAAATATAAGAAAGAGTGTATGAAAGAGAGAGAAAGAAAGAGAGACAGAAAGAGATTAAGAGGGAGCGGGAGATTCAGCATAATACATTACCCATGATTAATATGTATACAGGGGCAGACTGGCTATCTGCGTTCTGGAAAAGTCTGAAATTTATATTCTTCCAGCTGAATTTATATTTTTACCTGAATTTATATTTGAATTACTATATATATTTTTAGTAAATTAGATATATTTTAGTAATGTAGGACTAAAATTAATGAAAAGAAACATACTGCCATGAAAAATGCAAAAAATAAATAAAATGCAGAGAATATTTACAGTGTCCTCATTGTTGTGGAGAATCAGTTTGGTTCTCGACTCCTGATCCGCATAAAACTGGGGAATTACTGTATACTGAAGATGTGAAATCTGCTAGCCGTCATCTGGTTTATCTGCAGTATGTAAGGTGGAACAGCAGCGTGATGCGTCCTGAAGCTCTGCTATTTGCAGTTGGTGTCGATCCCAGTGGGATTGTTTTGTTTTGTCCTTGTCGCTGGCTGTTAGGACAAGGTGTTATCTCTTATAATTCATTTCAACAGGCTATGTAACAAACTTGCTTGTTATGCTACTGGTTGTTGCAGGCTTACAGATTAGTATGGCAAAATGGTACGTGAAGATACAGTTGGAGTATCACTGGCATTCATCCTGCAGGGTACATTTGACTGAAGCTTGGATGTTGTTTTCTTGTTGGGCGTTTAAAATAATATTACTATATGTTCTAAATGTATTTTTTTCTATACAAATGTGAAATGGTATTAGTATGTGAAAAAGAAATAGTAAAAAATGGGTATGACCAGTGAGTGGCACACAGAGGCAGAGACACACTTGCAATAGAGAATATAGGAGAGTTTATTCCAAGTAAGTAGAGACACAATCCACTTTGGCTCAAATTTCAAGTTCAAAGACAAAGTTGATCGGCACGGCCTAAACAGAGAAGTCCTTCAGCTAGAAAAACAAACCAAAATATTATGCTTTGCAGGTCTACCGTGTGGCCAAGTAAGATACGCCTTCCTCTGGCAGTGGTATACAGAGAGCCAGGTGTGCAAGCTTCAGCTTAAAGCTAGGGAAAGAAGGGGAGAGAGAGAGAGAGAGAGAGAGAGAGTGTGTTAGAGAGGGAGAGAAAGAGACAGAGAGACAGGGAGACAGACACAGCATGTCACAGACAGCCAGCGCGATGGAGAGCAGACAGGGTATTTTGAGCTGATTTTAAATAGGTAAAGGGAAGTTAGTGCCAGCTAAACATGATAAAGCAAGTGGGAGACAACAAAATAGCTCCTTTTCTAGAATTCTGAGGGCCTGACATTTAAAATGAGGCTTTGAGAACTTTGAAAGTACACAGGTAGTTTATTAAAAAGACAGCACCTTCAGGAAATTTGCTGGTTGCCGCCATCTTGAAAATAAGGCACGATAAGTCGAGCATGAACGAACCGGTAAGATAGGGCAACAGATTGCAAAATGAATTCCGTGGAAATGCGTCCTTAATTTCAAGATGGCAAAATGAAATATGGAGCAATGAATATAGTAATGCAGTGTGGAGCTACTTTGAGACTTGTTAACGGTATAAAAATAGTGATTTATCTGCACTGGGGGTGGGGTACTCAACAAAAGTTCATACTCGTTACCATGTTTCAATACACCACAGGTCCATTTCACACTGAACTTCTCCTTTAATGTCTGCCTATTTCCAAGGAAATTTGCACCAAAAAGCATTAAAACGGCTTGTTGTTTGTTTGTTTGTATTTAAATGTGAATATAGAAGAGAATACCCCTGATTATGTCCAGGAAGCTTTTAACCTGAGCACATGTGGCAAATCAGGCTTAAATGATTCAAAAATATAATTTTTTAACAGCTCTCACATAGTACAGCCCCCCACAGAGGGGTTAGCTAGTAAATTTGCATTATTTGGATGTTTTCTGAACTAACACACGTTATGAAATATCTTTGAAGAGCCAATTAAGGGAACTAAAAGTGGTTCACTCACACCAGTCACCAGACCATCAAAGGGAAGACACACTGTCTTTGTACCTGAAACGCACAGGGAGAACAGACTCCACACACAAAGGCCCCTGACTGCCCAGGACCTTCTTGCTGTGAGGTCCTTTAAAAAGGCTTTAAAAACTGTACAAATATAATTTTTAACATGACCAGTAAAACTACAGATTACACAAGAGACTTAAACCCTATTAGAGGAGATATTTTAGCAGCCTTGGTCAAGTATGAGGGGGGGGGGGGGGGAGTAATCGTTCTCTAGTTTCAGCAATGGCAATATTTTTTTAGTCCAAACCAATGTTCACAGCCAGAGAGTAGCAAAGTGCAGAGGTTATTTAATTGCTACTAGAGCCATTAAGCCACATTCTTTATTGTAAAGCCTTTGGGAGAAACCTGAAAAGACTGTACAAACCAAAATACCACACCACTGTGCTTCCTGCTTAGTCAAACTGCTGCTTTTGAGCTGCTTTTGTGGCCTTTTCTTTGACTCCTTCTCCTTGCTGCAAAGTACAGTCACAGCCCATGGGAGAACACAAAGCAAATGATCTTAAGTGTTTTAAGAATCAACAGTAATAAAAATGCACAGCCTGAGATGGCTGAAGTCACATTAGAAGGCAGTCTTCATGCCCTAAAGATCCACAGAACTCATCAAGATAGAACACAGAAATATAGCTGTTTTTCCACTTTTTTGACAATCAATTTAGATAATGCATTGTTTCTGCCTCATAATGTGAAATTGTATAAAAAATGCAGCCCTGTTCATAACACTAGGGATGTAAGATTAATGCCTTACTGTCTTCACAAATAGGCCATTTGGGAATAAGGAGGGCAGGGTAAGATAATAGTCTGGAATATCTGTGGAAATGAAACACTTTGTTGGAATTTTGGTCATATAGAAAAACTAATATAACAATCATAGATCCAATACAACCATTATTCCATTTCTAAATGATGGCCTACTGTTGTGACAAGATGTATGTAACATCATGGTCATTTAACTCAACCCACAGAGAGCTGTAGCACACAGTATACACATAAACATGTATATCTTAAATACGCTGTGTTCATTGGCTAGTTTCATGGCTAGATAGCACAGTATAATAAGATGACATTATAAAACCTCCACATAAAAAAAACTATTTGTTTTTTGTTTTAATTTAATGTATACAATTCTAACTATACCATCCAAAACTACTAGACTTGCTATAGCACTAAGCAAGTGTTTAAAACAATTAATAAAACCAAACTAGTGTTTAACCAGTTTCAATTTCATAAATATGTACAAGACAATTCAATATATCAGTATATTAAAAAGTGCTTGTTCAAATCTATAAACCTGAGCTCAGTCTTATTTGTAGCATATTTATGACTTATGGGCACACTGCTCCATAAAATTAGTTGAGAACAGAAACATAGAGAGGTCAGGTTTTTCACTGTAGCAGAGTAGTCCTGCGACATCCCACAGTTTGTGTGAGTTGCTTTGTAAAATGTACATCCTCAGATGAAGTGTGCTAGATTCTATCCTGTTCTTTTCCATGTTTTACCTAAGGCTGGCCTTGTATACATTTTCAAAAGCCTCATATAAGTAAATGAGACAATCACAGCTACGATTTTCATCTTTCCTTGAGGCGAGCATGAAGGAAATGCTGTGGTTGGACAGCTCTCCTTTTTGCTAGTGTTTTGGAGGGTTAAATGGTTTCCCTTTTTAGGTATGATGCAATAAGCCATAGTAACACAGAGAAATCTGTTTCACCACAAAATGCAAATTCTCTTGCAAAAGGCAGCATTAACAACTCTGCAATCACACAACAAGATTACCATTGAGAGCAGCCATGGCTTACTGCTCTTCACTGCTCAGGAAAGCAGGCTTCAGCAAGCCATTGCTGAATGCTACTTTTGGAGCCTTTTTTGGAGGATTCTGCCACACAATAAATCCAATCATTGCCCTATGCATTGCAGAACTCTCATTGTTTTGTTTTTGTTTTTTCTTTTTGCCAAAGCCAAGAAAGGTCAATTTTTTTAAATGACTGACTGAGAGAATCAAAGAACAGCATGCTGTTTGAAGGCATTTTTAAGACGTATCAATGGCAGATAATGACATTTTTGCTTGCCATTGGTCTAAAGCCATAAATATTTGAACACTAAACACTTAGCGAGGGTCCACAGTGCTTCCATTCATAACAACTGTAATTACCTATTTATACTAGCGAGTAATTTTAAGGAATGGCAGTTTTATTTCTAATTAGCCTACATTTAACAGCATAGCATTTATATAATTATATAATTATATAAATTATATATATATATATATATGAATGAAGGCAGGTCTCAAACTGTTAACTTTAATATCATTGTAAATTAATGCAAATGTATCAAGAAAATTTCACCAGCATGTGTGTATGCTTATGTCGTAAAATGATGTATATTTGTACATTTGATTGAGCATTTTTGAACGAACCATTACATGTGTGGCATCACACAAAGTTGCCATTAAGCGAACATGTAACAAATGGCAGCATGCCACAGCTGTTAACAATGTGTGACCATAATTAGCATAAATAATTAGCAGCAATTTGAATAATGGAAGACAAAACAAGAAGAGTAATCATTAATGAATACTCAATCAGACACTAATTATGTAATGCTGAAAGAGTAATGATCTTCTTCAGCCTGAAAAGGTGCAAGGTAGATAAGTGAAGTGTTCATGCCAAACAGCCAAAGGCTTGTGTAGAAATAAAGAAGTGTAACACAGATTACAGAGCTGCTGATCTTATGTCTTACGTGTGAATCTGAGATTATTCTGATTTTTTTCCACATTCTAACAATGCTTCTTGCTAGAATAGCTTGTAATGAAGCCTGTTTGCTCATTGCTCTTTGTTCCAAGTAGTAACGTGGATAGTAACAACCAGTGAAACATGCCTAAAATGTTCAGGAGCTCCTGGAAGTGGTCAGGAGCTAAAGCTTACAAGTGAGGAAATGCATTGTAGTAATGTGTAAATCGAATTTTTGTTCTACATAAGGACTGAGATTCACTTTCTCTTCCTTGCTGATACAGTATGCAAACCCATTGTAATGTCAAGCACCTGCATCTGGAGTTTGGCCTTGTTATGTTTGAGAGGTCTCAGAGCAGCACTGAGTAAAAGACTCTGGTCTCTCAGCAGTGGTCCAAGGGACAACCACTTCCCAGCTGTGTGTTTTTAAATGAGAGACATCGATCTGAACTTCCTTCCGGTGCTTATTTTAGCCGGCAGCAGAACAGCACAAATGGCAAGCTGGAGAGAGAGCTCCACACTGTGGTAAGAATTGAAAAGAAAAACAATCCGCACTCATTCATTCACATTCAGATGGTTGGTAGAGACCCACAATCTGGAGTAGAGCTAAGCACTCAAAATGATCATGTTTGGATACTCATTATAAGATGTTTACTATTTAGTCAAAGTTGGACTAGTTCTGTGTGTAATACTATTTGATCTGTGAGCGCATATTTCTAGTGACCAGTTGAGTCTTGGTCAAATCAAGCTTCTGTGAACTAATGACTTGCACTGGTTTAGTGATAGTCATAGATGCATTAAAGTGGATTGAAAGTTGGCGCGTGTGATGGTGAGAAAATGAATGCAAATGAGCTGATTTCCCAAGGAAACTCCTGTCATCAAAAAAAGCTCAACTGATCAATTCAGCTTCACCCTCACTTTACCCACCACTGAAAAAAGATTAGCCAAGCATAATACTCATTCTGTGTTTACCGAGTGGAGCACGGAGTCTGTGATTTAAACCAAGACTGCTGAAGGAAAAAATCGGAATGAAATTGGTTTTTGGTGGTTCAGTGTCCTCTACAAACTTTCTATGCAATGTTCCACATGCTAAACTGTTAGTGGATTCTAGCACTACATTTACATTTATTCCTATGAGTGTTCATATGTTCAAATTAACAGATGATACAACGCATATTTAAGTACTTAAAAGAGTTCAAATAAAGGAAGGAATTTACAAAGGTAGCCAGTAGTAGTTGAAGTAGTGCAAAGAAAATGAGAATAAATGGACTCCCCAAATAATCACATAACTATATTTAGATTTGGTAAATTTACCATAACTGGGTTGGGTTTAAGAGGGATGAAAAAGCAAAATAATCCAATCTTATTCTGGTTGTAGTGCAGCATAATGTAAAGAAAAGTGAAGTAGGTCAGACGATAACAGTAATGTCAGCATAAGAGCAATATATTGCATTAAATATTACTATTACTATTACTATTAAATATTCCATTACTTTTGTTTCTCTTTTTCTGCATTGGAAACACATTAAACAGCAATGGATTAAAATCCTGCAGTGCTCGCAAGGTCCCCCTGCTCAAGAAGGCACATGTGCAGCCCGTCTGAGGTTTGCCAATGAACACCTGAATGATTCAGAGAGTGACTGGGAGAAGGTGCTTTGGTCAGATGAGACCAAAATTGAGCTCTTTGGCATTAACTCAACTTGCCATGTTTGGAGGAAGAAAAATGCTCCCTATGACCCCCAAAACACCGTCCCCACTGTTTTTCTGCTAAGGGCACAGGACAACTTCACCGCATCAATGGGAATATGGACGGAAGAAGAACACATTAAGGTCATGGAGTCGCCTAGTCAGTCTCTGGACCTTAATCCAATAGAAAACCTATGGAGGGAGCTGAAGCTCAAAGTTGCACAGTGACAGCCTCGAAACCTTAGTGATTTAGAGATGACCTGCACAGAGGAGTGGACCAAAACTCCTCCTAAAATGTGCACACACTTGGTCCTCAATTACAAGAAACGTTTGACCTCTGTGCTTACAAACAAGGGTTTTGCCTCTAAGTATTAATTCTTTTTTGTTAGAGGGTTCAAATACGTATTTCCCTCAATTAAATGCAAATCAGTTTTTATCTTTTATTTAAAATATTTCAAGTTTTCTTTTGATGTACTATCTGTCACTGTTAAGATAAACCTACCATTAAAATTATCCTGTTCTGAGACTTTTCATTTATTTGTCATTGGACAAACGCACAAAATCAGCGAGGGGTAAATTCATTCTCTCCTCTACTGTATATCTCTAATGTAATGTCAACGTCTAAATCTATGCCTATCTATATGTAATGTTTGCAATGTCTATGTCAAATACAAAAAAATGAATAGTTTAAGAATGGTACACTTTGGGCCTTCCCACGTGCTTTAAATTAAAGATTAAACCATTTCAAAATATAGCATATTTAAAGAAATACAGCAAAACTATGTTATTAAATTTGTTTCAGTTTTAACCCAACGGAATAAAAATGAAACCTTCATAACCTTCCCACGTAAGACCTTAGCGTGGCTTCTTACTCTCACTATATCAAGAGTTTAATTGCAGTGCTTCAGTGGGACTTTTCCTGGAAACACACCAATGGAAAGTTATTAAGGTCCTAGACACAAAAAAGAGGGCACCAGTTGCATGCTCATAGATTAATGCTCACGGGTGTTCATGTTTGACAGATTTTGTTTGGAAGTCGAGCTCACAGCTAGATGCTGCATTTTGTATGCAAATCCCAGTCGTAGCAACACTTTACAACACCTGTGCTATCTAACCTGTGCTTGCTGAGCAGGTTTTGAGCACTAGGCTCACAAATCAAGCCCGGTGCAAAAGAGAGGTGGACAGGTAGCCCTGCAGCTGCCACTCTTCTCACACTCTGGTGAGCCATTTATTCTGTCATCAGTCACCTCAGCCCACGCGGACAGCCCCTCCTCTCTCGGACACAGTGGTGGCTCGCGCTCCGTACGTTTGTCCTCAACTGTGATGGATTGGTAGGAGGTTTGTCATGAAGTGGGTCAAGCGTTTTCAAGCTACTTCAAGGTTCCACAATATGCCCACCCTTTCTGGGAATAGTAAAAAAAAAGAAAAAAGAAAGGGAATATGGGGTTGGAATAAAGTAAGTCACCAACAACTTAACATCTTGCCAATATATGGGGCTTGTTTATAGCCTTAAGATCAGTCCAAATAGGTTTCCAGACTAATTTATGTTATTTCAGGACCAGCGTTCAGAACATTGCCTCTCACAGTTCTAAACAGCTGGGTTTCAAAACCAGTATTTTGAGGTTTAACAGGGCTTAAATGCACAGTGTACATGTATATACAGTGTACATCTATATTTATATATAGCAACTTGTCTAAATCTGTTTTCTTTCCTTCTTGAATTTTGCAAAAGAATGACAAAATATAGTTTGCAGTATATCATTTTGAAAGTATATTTAATATGAAAGAGACCTTAGTAAATATGAAAAAAAAACACAGTTTTTTCTTATACTAACTAGTACAGACTGTGAAGGTAATTGAATGGTATTTTTTATTCCAAGTCCTATACTTAGTGTGAAAAAAACCCCCACAGAAACAGGCTTTCTATTCAAGAGTGTATTTGCTAAGTCCCCTCTACTTACACAGTCAACTTTGCATAGAGCATAGAGTTCCATTCCCACAGTGATGAGGTGCTGTGTGTTACTCTGCATGTACCCTGATATGAAAAACCCATATGTCACAACTGTAAACCAGAAAATCAGAAAAAATGTAAATCAAAAAAAATATATATATAGAAAAGAAAATGTAATTTTTCAAAAAAAAAAAAAATTATAAGCATTTCCAGACATATATAGGTTCCTGTATTTCACTTCTATATGGACTGAACACAAAAAAAAAACATTTTCAATTTCTCTAGATACTGAAAAAAAGATTGAGATTTAATTATCTTCATAATGATGCTAATGTGAAGTCACATGATCATATTGTCATGTTTTCCACGCACATGCAGATTTCATGGTCTCAGATAATGTACCCTCGCCCACTGTTGCCCTGTGCTAATGTTGTCATTCTCATAAACATTATCATCGCATATAAAATATGATGACTATGAGCTGTGCTTATAATCAGAGCTCCCACTCGGGCAACTCAGAGAATCATTCCTCCTTCAGTCATTTAGCTTTTTCGCTTCAGACATCTGAAACATGAACAAAGGCAGCTCAGTTTTGGTAGCAGAGATGGGCATGAGCCTTGTGTCAAACATCTTAATAGACTTTGGAACATGAGATTTTTATCATGTCTGAGTTACAAAAAAAGCACAGAGACCAAAATAAAATGATTTAGTATCAGTATATGTAAACAGGTAAGACTCCTTAAATTTAAACTCAAAAATAGCATGGGTCGGTATTCGTACCGAACCGTCACGATACATGGGTCACGGTTCGGTACATGATGTTTTTTGGAGAATACATGGTACAATGGAGAAGACGTGATTGAAGTAATCACAGAGGGACAAAAAAAGCGCAAGCAAATCATAAACCTGGGTTGTACTGTGCTGCAATACTGCCACCTACTGGCGTAACACTTACACATACATGAATATATAAGCAAGGATGTGTGTTTACTGGTTAATACACTGGTGTTTATTTAAAATAAACAAAAACAAACCAAGCCTCATTCTTTAGAACTTTGTGTTGCTTATCTTTGCTGTATCGTGTACCATACCGAACCGTGACCCCAAAACCGAGGTACGTACTGAACCGTGACATCTGTGTACCGTTACACCCCTAGAGCACACCAATTCAACAGACGATAGCACATTTAAACATTTGGTTGGTGTGCCATACCTGTGTGTAATCTTTGTAGGCTCTAGTTGGGTTTTTCCTTAATCCTCCACCTGATGACTCTCAATGCTTCATGGTTTGGACTATTTCCTGCCCCAGCACACTTGATCAGTCTCACAAAGAGCTCCATAATCAGCTGATGAGCTGGATCAAGTGTGAGACAGGGAACGTTTGCTACCATGCTTTTCTTTTAAAATACTGCTCTTGACTGTTCTTCTCCATTCATATGGCTCACTGATTCTTCTAAACAGTTAAACCAATTGGCAACACTGAACTGTTGTTTGTTTGGGATTGTTGGGTCAATCTGTCTCTGCTTTAGAAGCAAGCAATTGGGTACAAACTTCTTTTCACACTCTTTAAAAGGTCCCTAACTGAATTTGGGTTTAAGTGGATGTTCTGGTTAAAGTTCAACTGGCAAAGAAGCTTTACATTGTGGGAAGACTCTTTAAACTCTTTTTTAAAAAAAGATTCTTCACACTCATACATCTCCTTTGCAGTAGTAGTTGAAATGTTTTTTCAAAGTGGTTCTTTTCTCATTACTTGCACCATTTTGGCCCCTTTGTTTAAATAATGCACTTCTTAATGATGTGGCAATCTTGCTTTATTGTTTTTTTTTTCTCCGAGAAATGTAACAAAAGAAAACATGAACAAAATGACCATTACGTTAGGGAACTAACTGAAAGCTGAGCTTATTCGAATTCATAGAAAACCCCTTGAGTCTACTGATCTTTTAAATATTCATAAGATAAAACTGTAGAATGAGAAGATTATCAGATCTTTAGAGGGCAAAGATCCTTTGAATGACCAGTTCCTTAAACCATTCATGCACATTTTCTTCCCCATTACCGGTGGTCCTCTAGCTTCGCCAGGTTCAGCCAGTTATTTCTATTCCCCCTCTTCAACAAAAAGGAATGTGCAGAGAGATTCTGCACGGGCGTTCATCAAACGTATTTATACCCAAATGATGTGACAGCAGAAACAGGAAATTCATATGAGGTAGCAGATGAAATATTCATTTAACCTGTATGATTTTCATCATTCATTTATGGAGGTTGTGTGTGTGCTGGGCACTGTTCAGTTTGGAGTTGCTTAAAAAGGCAGAAACTGCTTGCTCCCTCTCTCTATCTCACTTTCAGTAATTACATTCATGGAAATGATTTCAGCAATGTAGCTGGTGTGTAACTCTCACAGCTCTCAGTGCAGGACAGTGCAAAATTCATTTCATGTACAGAAATATTCCAGAAGTATTTACAGAAGTATTTAGCTAGTAAACACCCCAGACAAGTGAGATGAAACTGCGGCAAAATGGGAGAAGGTGGTGGGTTGCCATGGAGCATGTTTCCTTTTTTTTGTTGATTACTGTCAGTCTCCCCACTGTGATTTATGTAAAGCAATTAGCATGAGTAATGTCAGAGCAGACGCTTTTGTGTTTGTTTGTTCTCCCAAAAGAGCAGTGAAAAATTAGGCACCTGCAAGGATCTATAACTAGGCTAAGTATTCGCGAAACAAACAGCTGAGCATACAAAGGCCTGAGATAGTGCTTTCAATTACAGTGGATTAGATCTACTTCCAGTCTCTCTTTCTTCCAGAAATTGATATTTTAAGAAGTTTGGAAGACAAAGAGAAGATATCACAATTGGACATCTGCCTTAAAGTAAGGAGGCTCCTTCTCCTGTTGGTCAAGCTGGCTGATCCATGATTGGTTGCTGCTCACAGGTATGGACTGAGAAAGTGTTATATACAAGCTGAGATGAAAACTCTTTGAGGCTAAATGTGGTGTTCTACTTACATATGGTAATTTCTGTTCTGTTGTTTTTCTTGCTTTATTAACAAAAAAAATATCCTGATATCCAGGTGATAGACCTTGAATCTAAATGATGACAGGACTGTTATAAGTAAAGTGACCCTTATAATCATGTGTGAACACACCACAGCTTGGCACACAGTGTGAAATTCTTCTGTGCATTAAACCTTAATCTGAGTGAAGCAGCATGCAGCCAGGGACGCAGTGCCCGGAGAGCAGGGATCTTATTTTGCTCCAGGGTATCTCAGTAGTGCCACTGGCAGTCTTGGGATTCAAACCATGACCTTCCAATCGCAGGGGCAAATATGTAACCACCAGATCACCAGCTGCACAGCAATATGGGGAGTAATGTCACAAGACGACAGTCTAATGTAATCTTGTAATGTGCTGCCTATATGTCTGACAAAAGTACTTTTGTCATTTTTATATAGATAACAATATACCAAACACTTTTCTAAGATCACTGCTAGTAGTGATTGTGGCACATTATCTGGTTCACTATTTCACTTTCAGATTTTGTAAATAAATACTTTTTGTGTGCATTTGCACTATTTTTGTGCGCATCTTTTCAGCCTTGCTGTGAGGCTAAGGCTGTTGAGGTAGCCACTTCCAGGTCACACACACACACACACACACACAGAGGTCACTGTTTACTCGCACAGCTAGTTTTACTCGCACAGGGATTTATGTGCAAATA
>JBBPDH010000104.1:12439655-12454172 GCA_037974565.1 Clupeocharax schoutedeni
GTGTGTGTGTGTGTGTGTGTGTGTGTGTGTGTGTGTGTGTGTGTGTGTGTGTGTGTGTGTGTGTGTGTGAGTGCGTGCATGTGTGTGTGTGTTTATGTTCAGTAATAATTAAAACTGTCATTTGTAACCACTTGTGATGTTGTAACCAGTGTCATTGGTTTGTGTT
This sequence comes from Clupeocharax schoutedeni, assembly GCA_037974565.1. Taxonomy (NCBI): domain Eukaryota; kingdom Metazoa; phylum Chordata; class Actinopteri; order Characiformes; family Alestidae; genus Clupeocharax; species Clupeocharax schoutedeni. The sequence continues at coordinate 12,439,822 of JBBPDH010000104.1, forward strand.
AAACAAGTTACAACTGTCATATACTGTAACCTAATTCATAGGTTTGTGTTCAGTCAGTGATAATGTCAGGACCATTGTAGCCTAAGATATAGGCTTGTATTTAATAATAAATGGTAAATTCTGCTTCTTGTAATGTCTGTATGTATGTGCGATTAAATGTGATTAATTAGATTAATTAATCGTCAGACAATGTAATTAATTAGATCAAAAATTTTAATCGCTTGACAGCACTAATAAATATATAAAAATTGGTACCACTGCTAGACATGAGCGCTAGCATCATCTTTTGTACAGTCACTAATGCAATGTCATTGGACAACTCAGCATGTTAGGAGGAAAACTCCCTATTCTGTCATGTGAGCTCAGAAACTCCCATGTTCACTTGCATCATGCTGAGTGATGGGAGAAGAAAGAGGTGGATTGAAGTCACAATCACCTGTTGATGGGGAGGTAGTAGACTTGTGGGTAAACCACTTGCCTGTGAAACAGATGACCACAAACAGATGATCACTTTCTACCGTTGTGTCCTTGAGTAAGACACTTAACCCTCAGTTGCACCAGAATAACTGTCCCTGTAACTAATGATTGTAAGTCACTCTGGATAAGGGTGTCTGTCAAATTTACCTTGACAGTTAAAAAAAAGTGTAAGAAGGATATTGTGTACTGCCATAAAGAACCACTTTCAGTTTCTATAAGGCACCTTTCAGTGGATAGTTTTCTTTCAATTTTTCTGTGACATCTAGGCTAACTCTGTGACAATTGTACTAACTGTGACCTACATTTGAGAAAATCTGTGACAATTTGTTTAGATCTGAGCTAACTGTGACAACTGAGCTCAGTCTCTGACAATTGTACTAACTCTGGGCTAACTCTCTGCTAAAACTGGACTAATACTGGGCAAAGTTTTTGACAGCTGAGAGTAACACCAGAGTAAATCCAACTGTCACAGAGTTAGACCAGCGATATCCCATTTGTCACAAAGTTTTCCCAGTTATTACAAAGTTAGTTCAGTTGTTACAAATTTAGCTTTTCTGTTAAAAACTTAGCTTTGCTGTTAGCCAGCAAGCTCAGATTTAGTCCACAAATTAGCAGCTGTCACAGAATTTGACCACTGTTGAATAGGTTTAAATAGTTGTCTTAGAGTTAGCTCAGAGATTGCTCAGAATTTTATCAGCATTATTTCAGTTACCTCAGATTTAGCTGAGATTTGGCCCAGTTATCTCACCGTTATCTCAGATTGTGGTAAAACTGGTTTCAATTCAAACATGGCAGTGTTTGTTTTAAAATAAGTTTCTCTTATATTGAGCTGCAGTAAAATCAGTTTTAGTCGACTAGTTTTTGTTTTTAATGCAAAAGACAAAACTCTTGAAAGAAAATGTCTTTTTTTCTGTAAATAAGTTTATGGATGACTTTAATATTCTTGCCCATGCCCTGTATTGTCTTTTTTTTCTACATTTCTTTATTTTGCACCATTTTAAATCTACCCCTGCCATCTGCATTGAATGAACATTTCATAATTAATTAACTTGAATATAATCGTGTTAGAGATTAACCTAAATTAAAGTTAAAGTTAGAGATTAACCTAAATTAAAATTAAAGTTGAATAATGCTCTGTTTTATTTAAAGAAACTTGAAAGCTTTGATCCAGTTTGACCACAGCTTTGACCACAGTCTTTTGACCACCATTTCCTATCTAGAGACGTAGTGCATTCTAAAGACCTACTGAATGCAGAACTAAAAGGTGATAAAGCCTTGATAAAAGCCGTACAGAGAAAGCGCAGCTCCGCAAGCTGTTGATAAAAAAAGATCAAACCAATGGCTTGTGAGAGAGCCTCTCTCCTCCGCGTGGCCTGCTCTGAAGTGTGGGTCATATCACATCGAGGCTACACCAGCACCCGGAGGGACCCCAGCCCTTCTGCATCAGAAACACGCTGCTCTAGCACAACCCCATCAAAACCAGCCTCATCCCACCACTCTATCCCTGTACAGCCCCCACGGGGGGCTTTCACTCTGAGGTGCTGCACTCCTAAACTCACCCATCTCTCAGAGAGTGCCTGAAAAAAAAATAAGAAAAAAAATGCTAAGTTGAAAAGCGCCTAGCTTTTTGCTTAGAGCACTTAGCTTAGGCCTCCCCTGTGCCAAGAGCTTTCATCATTTAGAAGTCTGGTGCTCGTATCGTACCTCCTTGCCGTAGGCAGCTGAAGCACCACTCGTCTTCACCACACACAGTAGGCTGCTTTCATGCAAAACAACCTCTGGAGCGATCCATGTCCAGGTTTGAAGGTTTCGCCTGCTTTTGTTTCCAAGTGTTGGATCTTTAAAACAATATTTGCTATTATGTAATCTCTAGTGATCTTTATAAAGGCAGTTTGAATGCAGGCAGAATTATGACCTTTGATGTGCCGGTCTTGGATCATTGCTGGTATGTGCACGTATCAAAGACTTAATATCATGTCCAGAAGCTCTTTGAGCTGTGCTTCAAAAAATGAAGACTTTCGTTCTCATATCAGCCATAAAAAAAGGTATGAGTGCCAAGATTTGGCCGATTGCTGTATTTAGTATAGTTGGCATACAGATTTCTCTCAATTTAAATCAAATTAAAGAGGTAAAAAAGGAAAAAGAAACTGGGAAAAAATGTTGGAGTCAAAAAGATCCATAATAAAAGTTGTAGGATAAACAATGTAATACAAAACAGTTAAAAGATTCTGCTACAACATTGTGTTATCTTAAACCACTTGATATCTGTAATGAAAACATTTTCATGTTTGGAGGACATTATGTGACATGAGAGCAAGAAGGCAGAATGGGTCAGCTTTAAGATCACAGGATCATCAAGAAGCTGAAGGTTGAGCACAGCAGGCTCCTTGAACCTTCTTGATGAGTATGTAGAATCTGACAGCACGACCTTAGTGCAGTGACAGAAATCGTTGCATGTACAAAGGGTTGAGAAAATGAATGAAGTTTTATAAGAGCTGGTAGGATGGACAGGACAAAAGGTCAGCTGTATGAACTTCATGGAAATGAAGGTCATGAAAACTTAGCAGTGGAATCAAAGCAAAGTTTATATTCCATGAATAAGGCAAAGTATACTGCATGTGTTTTGGGATTTAAAACATGTTTGTTTGTTCAGCGCCATGTACATCCATCTGTAAATATTATTCAGTTTCTTCTTGTATATACACTCATAGCTTATAACTCATAACGTATAGCTTTATCCTGCACTTGCTGCTTATTGCACTTCTGGTTAGACCTAAACTGCATTTCGTTGCCTTGTACTTGTACATGTGTAATGACAATAAAGTTGAATCTAATATAATCTAATCTAAAAACTCTACTTCCAAAATTTTTTGAAGGTCCACATTTCCAAGTAGCATGTTTCTAAACTGTAACTGCCAACTGAATTATATAACTACAGTATTTATAAAAGTAATAATTATTCAAGCAAAGAGACAAATATGGTGAACATCAGGGATGCACAAATTGGGCAGAGGTGTGTGTGTGTGTGTGTGTGGGGGGGGGTTCTTGTGTTAAAACTATTATGATAACACTTATCAACAAGCATGAAAAGTCCCCTGTGTGCCCAAACGCCTGCCACAATTTCATTTTCTGAAAATTTCTTAGAACGTTATAATTCACAGATTTCTTTACCTAAAGAGTCGACTCAAATGTTTGAGCAGTAAAAAAAACTTTATTCTGCATATTGCTGGGGATGGAAAAGTCAAGGCTGTTTAGACTGTCAGACATTTTCTTAATAAAAACATTAGCTGCAGCTCATTCTCGTGAGAGGGATATAATTGCATTGGTTGATCACAGTAGGATTGCATTTCAAGTAGTGAGTGTCAGAGTCATTGGTTCAAAGCCAAAAAAATGTACTTTATGATAAGGGTACAGAACAAAAACATCAAAACTATACATCTACTGCAAACATTAATGTGCAATTATGCGTAACTGTAGAAAGAAACTAAAAAGAGAAGTTGCACATATGCACAACATTCTGTCAAATAAAAAGTTTTTAAAAATTCAAAAGACCTTTTGTATACTTTCATTTTTTAATAATTTCCCAGTAGAAGTTGTGTCGGAATGTATGAATCATTTTATCATCTGAGTTTGATATAACATTTTAGGATTCCGTTAAAAAAACAAAGAATGTGCAACGTGCATGGAATGATGGCACAGGACAGAACCAGATTCAGCCACCTTTAAAGCATCAGAACTGGCCGACAACTAAATCACAAGTTAAGCAACTAGGAGACTTAATGATTAATAAGACATTTGATTAAACTGCAAAGTCTGAAAATGAACTCTGGTGATCTCAAGCTGCACTGGTTTTAAATTGAGTTGACCTAACTCTCAGTTTTCACAGTGTAACAGCCCATATTTTGAACTTATGGTTGAAAGGTGGAACATTTCTGGCAGTGGTGGTTTAAATGTGGCTGAGATGTAACTGCTAATGACAGTAGATTGGGGGGCTTCACAACATCTACCCCTATGCTGTAGTATGTGGCCTGACTGTGGCATGTATGTGGAGTGTATGAAAAATTAAACTTGTGGTTTAAATGTGGCAGTGGTTGCTTAAAGGTGGCTGAAATGCGGCCCTCTCATGGCCATAAACTATGTGGCAACTGCATTTGGTTTTGTTCTGCGCCATCATTCCATGTGGTATGTGAGCCACAAGTAAATGCAGTATGTGGCCCAAGTGAGCCGTATTAAATTTGCTGTCTGGGTAGAGTAATTTAAAGTCTATTCTGGACACATGTTTAATACTGTTTATTACCACTTAATGAATGCCACATTTCATAATCTTTGGACATGGAGTTTTTCCCAAGGTGGACATGGCGGTCCGAATGCAACCAACAAGCTTAGAGAATAAAGAGCCATACACCAATGTACGCAAGCTGGTTCCTTGAGACATGAGCCTTTACAGAATATAGTTTGGCTCTGATAAATGTCCTTATCTGGTGTGTCCTATAGACTCAAAGACACCCCGCTAGGGGTTCTGGGAACCCTCCATATGCTGGGCCTCTGTACCCCCCAACCTGGTGCTGAGGGTGGCACTTCACATGGGTGAGACTGAGACTATGAGTCAGTGTCCATTTGAAAGGATTTCTTTCATTTTAGGGAGCTTGGTGCTGACAATAACAAGATATCCAAAAGAACATCAGTGAGTAAGGTGGTCAAATCTAAAAATGTTTTTCTATTCAATTAGTAACAAAAACAGGCAAACTAGATTCTTGTCAAAAATGTGTTGAGTTATCTTCAATGACTATGCACTCAGCACACTCCCTCTTAGGAATGGAAAGAACCACTTCCCAATTGTAGCAGTAGCCATCTAAGTAAGATGCAAAATACAATGGACACTGTTATTATTGAACCATGGACACAGCCTTTATTTTACAGAATTGCAAGAAGCACACTGAGAGGTGATATTGGCTGCTTTATCCAGAAAACAAATATGTTTAGATTTATGTTTTATTTTAAAAGCATGGATGTCTATGAAAAAGTATTTTCTATTGAGCTTGGCCTAAAGCAATAAAGATCCATAAGCACAACCTGAGAGTGCTTCTCTGCCAAAATTATTTAATTATGACTTGACGTTCTCTGTTAAACTGTGTGCCCAACTGTTCCATGGCTTCTAATCAATGAATTCAGTTATTTTAAGATAGATGAATGACTCTATATAGACAGCATGGCAAACAGAAGATGATTTTCCATTGGGTATTTACAAACTTAACCCATGAAATTGTACTGAAACTGCTTTTAAATATAACAGTAATGATGATTAAATAAGAATAAACTACAACTTGTAGTTTTAGAGGCTGTTAGTGAGCGTAGGAACAGTCTTTATCAAGGCCCTTGATTTCAGTATGGTTGTGTAGGGTTTACACAATCAGCTTTGACAAAGTATGTTTTTTTTAAAGTATACACATATCCATATCTATATCTATATCTATGAAGCATATCTTGATGTATTTTTATAAAGATTATATTACAGCAGTTTGTGCTACTAAAAGTCAAGAAAGCTGGATCAAAAGTCACTTAGATATATTTCTGTGCAACAGTCACTGATTCTAGACTGAACGTTTGTGCTTCTTAACCCTTATGGGGTCAGGGGGACATTTTTGATTAATGGTCCATTTCATCAATCTCTCCGATACCTGCCATGACCAAGAGGGGACAAAAATGGAGGGCAGTGGCAGAACTAACTTAATTCTTGTCATCCGCCCCTTTGCAAGGTATGGGAAAAATAGCGAGGTCTGAAGTTTTGAGGATGAGAGAAGTGGCCTGAATGGGGAAAAAGGAGAACGGAGCTGAAAGGAAAAGGAACTTAGTCAATGGAAAGGGGCCGGAATGGATGAATAAACCGATCCCCCCATCCGTAGTGTTGATATTTCCCTCAATGGCTCCTTCTAAAGTGAGCATTTTAAGCCATCCCGACACACTAAATTTGCCCATTGTGCTCGGAGAGGCCCCTGGCTGTCGAGAGGCTAGGTGAGGAGGCACTGGGGGCAGATGGAACCTGCCCATCACCTCAATGGCCTCTTTCTACCCTAGAGTCTACCCCCCTGTCCCTCGCTGCCATTCAGTGGGCCCAGTGGGAACATCTCTGGACCCAGTGCTTTGGGAGCAGTCCCATATAATGAGCCCCTCCGGCGAGATTGAATGTGGCCCTATTGTTCCGCCTAGGGCCATTAAACCACCTCCTGGGCAAACAAGAGCGTCCCTCTTCCTTTATGGGGGCCGAAGAGGCAACAAAGAGTGGAGCCATCGAGACAGAGAGGGGCTGGCCTTTGTTTGGTGTGTTCAATGGCCAGACTTGGAAGGGGAGGCTCCTGTTTGGTCTTTAGCGCGCCCATATTGCTGGACACTGTTGTTTGGCAAAACGGAGATGTGAACTTAATTGACTGAGTGGCCCCCAAACACCAGGCAACAAATAACCTGAGGAGAGATGGAAAAAGTATATATTATGCAGGTATGAGCCTTTTCACTGTGGTGTAATCCTAGTTTACCTGGGACAACAAAGTATACAGATTCTCCTTAAGGATGAAAGATGCTTCAATTCGGTGGTATGGAGAGAAGCCAGCAACATTTCAGCATAACTCTGAAAAACAGCGATACATTACTGCGTTCTGTCTGAAAACATATGCAACATTTCTCTATTTGGGCACGATTGACAGTTTTATATGTCCTGAACATTACTTTTAAATCTATATTTGAAATCTAAGAAGAGATGTACACACTCCGCCACCACATGCATTCACCTATGGCCAATACTGTAAGCTAAATCAGTAATTAGCATTGAGGACTCATTGCTGAGGGTGAATTGATAGGCTTTTTGAGAAGAGACGTTAGTTTCCTAAGGAGAGGATAAGAAACAGCAGCATAGCGTCCCTCTGTTCGACTGGCTCTCTGCCACCATGTCCTGCAGCCTGAGGCCTAATCGAGTTATCATATCAACAAATCTCTCATCAGGGGCCCGCGCCTGACACCAGCAGAAAGAGAGGCCAGCCGACGACTAATTTCCAGCAGCGGGATGCTGGAGCTTGCCTGCTAAGCAGGATGAAAGGTACCTGCAGCCTCTGGTCGAGCTGCCCTCTCTGTCCCACTGAGACAGCTCTCACGCTGGGCACCATGCTGGGGCTCTTATTCGATTAGCCGCAGCGCTAAGTGGGGAGCTCCATTCTCAGGCCTGAGAGAGCAGCTAGCCTCCCACAGGGCTGTCGCTCTTGCAAACCACAGGGGAAATGGCAAGACAAGGGGGAATCAAAGGGAACACGGTACTACAATATGAATAATACAACTGTCCGGGAAAGTGAAATGGGCGCGTTCCTGTCGCCACAGGCAGCAGTGATGCAGCTTTTATCAGTGACAGAAAAACAGTGCCACCCTACCAAGATCAAACCCTCTCATCCCAAGCAGAGCCCAATGTTGGATGGCCACTGGTTTCCCTACTGTGATGGCGTTTGTGAGCAGAGCAACATATCTTTTCACACTCTGATACAACCAAGCGTTATAAGAGGTATATACAGCCAATATTTTTGATTCCCATGACCACAGCTCGTAGGTGTAGTCAAAGACAAGCAAGTGATAAAGTGTGTTAAAAGTTCTGACAGAGTGTATTTTCTAATAAGCAAGGGATTACTGTGCCAGTTCCTCAATTTCTTCTGAACCTGGTGTCCTGGCCCCTTACCTCTATCAATTGGGATGAGGAGAGGGGTAGTAAGTGGGGACCCTTGGGCTGACCTGACACTCCTTTGCTACCTGCTGTTAAACACAAAGAGAGCCAATTCCAGAGTTCTTCAGAAGAAAGACGTGTAGATAATGAGAGGGCTAGATCTACAGAAAGAACTTGCTTTCTCGCTGCTATTCGCTCACTGACTACTTTGTGCACCATGAATAAGATTTATGCTCCAGGAGCCATTATTTGACAGACTTTTTTCTTGGCTTCACTCATTCTCTTTGTGAAAGTTTTTCTGCTTCCATTCTCTCTGTCTTTTAACGAACTGAATTAGAAAGATGCTCCTGAAGCATTGCAAATTGATTAAGCCCTCAAACATTTATTAGATTACCACAGCCGGGGATGAAACTCAAGAGGGTGAGAGCTGTCAAGTGGTCAGCAATGCTTCTATGCCTCTTGTCACTGGGATTCGCATAGACCTTTTAGTTTTGGTGTGTTGTAGACGTTTTAAAGGTTGTTTTGAAATATATAGGCGCGTGAGAAAAAAATAGCCCAATGAACTCTCTATTTTCTGGTCTCAGTGTTTGCTATCTTTTCTATATTTTTTATGCCATTGCAGAGTAGGCTTAGATGTCAGGGGTTTGCAGAGTGAAATACATTTTATCTACCTCTATTATACTCCATTTTAATCCAATTTGCAGCACTCTCCTAGAACACAAAGAGAGACTGCCTGTCAGAAGCTCGAGCCAGAACACCCATGGAATTGGTGTTATGATTAGAATGTCAGAAAGGCTGAGAGCAGAGCTAGTGCTCAGTGGGACACTAGCATACTGTGACTCCTTAGCCAGAGATACCCTACCCAGCCATGAAACAAAAGTTCAAAAAGATGGGACAACAATGAATATGTAAGAAAAAAAAGACACAGTTTGGTTCTGTCCTAAGAAATTAGTGACATAACAACTCTATTTGCAACTGATCTCTTTTCTCTAGCTTTATTATCCACCTTGTGTTCAAAGATGCTGTGGTCTGCAATCCTGCCACCTTGAAAAGGTCAGTGTAAAATGGATTGTCATATGCTTGTGAGAAAGAATTGGTCACAGAACACATGCAGTGGTGCTCCGTCAAACAGTGGCACAGCCCAGATCGGGGCCAAAATGTTTGTGGCTGATCCCTAATGACCTGAATCAGCAGAAAAAAACAAAAACAGGGTGACAACTATTAGTTTACAAAGTTAACAGAAGTGAAAAGGAATGCCCAAATGGAGGCATTACACATTGACTCAGGACCAGGAGGTCAGTTGTGGTTCACCACTTAACAAATGGACAGAGCTAAAATAATTAACCAGGACAAACAATTAATCTCAGGATTAGACAAGTGGGGCAAAGAAGACCAAGGAATCACAAATGATCCGTCACAATCAACCCAACAGCATGTATGTAAAATAAGCTACGTTTAAACTATTTTACAACATTTTAATTTTCTGACTATGCTGACAAGAGGACATGTCTGCACGTATGTCACATGGACTACTTTTTCCTCAGTAATTAATTTATACTGAACATTATTATACATTATACTGAAAAAACATTTTGTCATCATCAGGCAGGCTTGTGGCTGTTGCTGACTACAGTTTATATCTACAGGACCTAATGACTAACCATTCAAATCTTCACTTAGGTGTACTTTAAAACATAACATATGAACAGGAATGCTCTCCAGTTTTACTCATAAGAATTGACAGGCTGCTGACATCTGTGGCATCACTGACTTTGTTTCACAAACCTAAATCGTATGAAATAAATATGAAGTCTATGCATGCAACCAAATTCTTCAGATTTAGGCTTATTCTTTCCATTACTGTAACTGCAATAAATAAAAGCAAGCATGCTTTTTTACATCTTGCTTAACTCATGTTTACCAGGGGTGCCAATATTTCTGAAGGGTACTGTACAGTACCCTTGGCTAAAGTTTACTGGAATATAATTTATGTGAATGTTAATTTGTTATTGATCACTTTTTACATACAGTGAAATATCAAGGTGTACTGGGCTTCCCCAGTCAATAACAGATATGCTGTTACCAATAATGAATTGTAACAATTTTTAACAAATAATATTTTTACCACGGACACATTGAGGTACAGTCGGTGCATTTTAGTCAAGAAAAAAACAAGATTTTTTAGAAATGTCAAATAGATTTATTTTCAGTCCCACTGTGATATTTATCCAACTGTTACTTTGCCAAATATAGACATTTTCAAAATGTAGATCCACCAGCTAGTGTAGACCAATGATTCTGAGCTTTGGGTTTGTTTGTGTCAGGATTTATATTATTAGATTTACACCCCAGATTGATATTATTAAACATAAGCTTAATGTGAGATGTGCAACACGCTGACCACATGTATTTTCATTTCCATTTAGTAACAACCTCCTATATCAGAAAATCGCACACTTGGGTGTACATGAAATTGTTCATGTACCTTTTTTTCCAGGTGTTTTGTTACAGCAACAGATCTTTCTTTCTCTTGAGATGTCCGACTATCTGTTCTAATTTCAGTGAACTGTGCCTGCCCTATGCAACACTTTGTCCTTGATTCTTCAATCATTTACATCACATGTGTATTAAACTGCAGCCTGCTTGGAATTTCATACCATGGCTCTAACAAATTTAACAGCAACTTTAATTTTGTGCCTTGAGCATATTTAACAGCAATTGTAACCACATAGCTATGTACATATGTGCCTGAGGTCTCTGTCACTGAACACCAAACAATGTGCTTGCTCAGTGAGACAAAAACCTGTTTCAGTTCAGAACTGTTATGACTATAACCAACACATGACTGCATTTACAACATTACACCCAGAGTACTTAAAGTATGTTTATAAATGTTGTTTTTGTAATACTGTAAAGGAATAACAGGTCATTTGTGTAATACAATTTTTATAGCTATCTACTTTCAGTTGCAGCATTATTAAGCTTTAAATGTCATTAATAAAAAATTTTTGATTTCTTTTAATATAGTAGAAATGTCAGCTCCATAAAACATGTGTCTTACCCTAGAATGGGCCTATATACTCCCTTTCTGAATACTGACTGTCTTGAGGGGGGAAAAAAACTTTTTTCCTGCAACTGTTGGAAAGAAGGATGCAGCATTTAACTTGAGTGCTCATTGAGCTCTTGTCAAAGCAGGAGATCACACTTATCACTTCAATTTAAATAGAAGCTCGAGGGTCCTCAGTTCTCAAGGTTTTAGATCATAATGCCTTGGAATGTACCCTCAGTGAACAAGAGGACGTGGGGAGACATTGGCTAGCTTCCTCACATTAATACATAAGCATACATCCTCGACCGCTGGTGGGAAAGTTGTGCCTAGCTTGGCGTGGGGCAGGAGGGGGTGAGCGCAGACTCTTTGAGGCTTTGTGTGGGGCTGTTGTGGTAACTCTGCAAGGCTGCTTTGAATGAGAAAGAGCACCCACCTTGGAGAGACAACCCAGGCAGCCGGCCCATGAAAGGCGGGTTGGCAGCCGCGCAGCACGGAACCAAAGCGGCTGTAAAAGGGGGCAGCGTGGGGAGGATGCGATATGTGGCAGAGCCCCCCTGGCACCTCACGCCAGCTCAGCTTTCCACGCCACTCACTCTCCTCCCCGGTTCTGCCACCAGTAAACCCCCCCAAACACCCTAGCACACACCCAGGATAATCCTGAGGGGGAAAATGGGCTCTACGCAGGTGGTCCCTCCTGACAGCCCTGACTCCAACTGGTCTGCACGTCTTTGCCCATCGCCTATGCTCCATCTTACAGTCTTTAAGAAACAAAAATAACACTTTTTCAAGATACAGAGGTCTTTCACTGGTCTTAGATCTTCACAGCTGAGTTCTTTGCAACCACTTGGTTGGCATAAAGAGGGCTGCTGTTGTTTAACACTGAGTGCAAAAAAGATTCCGGTAAGCAAAGCTTTTGTGGATTGCTTTTCACCACTTACTGCTTTTCATTATGAAGGAGAGCTTCAGCCAAATGTATGAATGCATTACCAGTTTAGCAGTAACCGACCCCTGGTAGACTTCACTGTGTTAAGTGAATACAGTGTTTGATATTAGGACATGGATTCAGTAATGCGTGTTTCTAGCTCTTCTTTTAAAGGGCTGATAATGCTCTCCTTCTGTGAAGGTTCTCAGTTCTTAAGGATGTAAGGAATACAATCACCGCAACAGTGCCCCAGCTTCTATAAGAGTGCTAATACTGTTGTTATGGCATTTACATGATTCTTTAGATTGTAAGCAATGATTAGAAATGATCCACGAGAGTGCATTTTTCTATCTGCATCTGTATCAATAATCTATTTTAAATTAGTGTGCAAACACATCACGATCCATCAAAAGTCATACTGATATTATGGCAAAATGGAGGCAAATAAAAGCAATTACCAAGCTCTTAAGCGGGGAACCTGTGACATGCGAAAGCATGTTAGTGCATGTGTGTGGGGTTTTGAGTCTTCACCACATTGAGGGTGAAGTTAGCAGGGATGGAGGGAAGACAGTAAGCCTGCATCTTTTTTTTACAGCTTCTTGTGTGTGTGTGAGAGAGGGAGAGAGAGAGAGGGAGAGACTGTGTAAGAAGCGATGAAAGGGGCTCATTCTCCCAGCTCTGGGTCCACAGGCATTCTTCAGGCTCACTTGAGCAGAACCACACACACAAGCACGCTCACCCTTGTCTCTTCTGTCTATCCAAACCAAATAAAACTCACAAACACTACTAGCCCCAGTCCCAGCAAAAAAAAGAAAAAGAAAAACACTGCGCTTATCCTGCACCTAACTACAACCACCAACTAACACCATGGTGGTCTGTCATCATGAATCTATGGTTACACACCCACCCAGTCCCAGACACATACACACTTGTTTTTATACGTTGTAAGAATGTGGAGTCATATATATATATATATATATACATATAGATCACGTCATTTTAAAAAGGCCTAGGACAATTTAAAGTTACAATTTTTCTACTGATTTTCTAGTGAAGCTATAAAATAGATGTAAAATTGTCTTAATGCAATATTAATAACCTTAACCATAATCCTCTAAAACATTTTCAGTTAAACATATCTAAAACTAAATTATAACTAGTAACTAAAATGTGTAGCTTCTGTAAAAAAAAAAACTATAAAGTCACTTTTCTCTTTCAGACATTTTAAGTTAGGCTTGGTTTCCTCTGATTTTGCATTTAAGACACATATCTTCGAAACATTATGATGCGCACAGACACAAACATCCACACAAACACCCACACACTCCACATACCCTTCTCAAGAGGCCCTCACTTCACTCTGCTGGTCCTCACTTTGCTCTATTTCAAGTCACTGTCATTGAAGCCTTGAGGGTGTGTGTGAGCCTGTGCTGCGCTTCTTTCCTCACCTCATACACGTTAACTCTGCTGCCCCTGCCTGTCTGCTGTCTTCCATTCACTGCTGAAAAGAAGCCAAATAAAGGAAAATGTGAGGGAAATCCCTCACATGCACATTGCTTTGTCTGCTGTTCCATTGCATTGTGTTTCACCAAACTGCAGGAATTGAATTGCGAAATAGCCTGTGGACAGCAATGTGTATGGACAAAAGCAACTAGACAACATCTAGCATATGGCATAATTCAGTTGTGAAATCTTTATGCAACTTCAGTGATTAACAAAATGGTGTCCAGATTTCTTAAGAGGTGGAAAAGTGAAGTCACAAACAAGAAATATAGTGTGCAATAAATGCCTCAAGGTAAGCACAACATATAAACTGTGTTCCAAAAACCAGACTGAAGTCCAGCTGGGCAAATATTTTTGTGAAATAAATGCAGTCTACATTCTGATGATTTTCAAGAGCCATAACAGAGTATCCTTCAATGTTCATAAGAAATGCTGGTGGATGAAACCAACCACTTTTGTAGAGCAAAAATATAGCCTAATATAAATGAAATGCAAAGTAAGCATGATTTTAGCTCCCACAATAGCATATAATTACAAACATATAAATAGCATATATATATATAGATATATAGATATATACAGTGATGGGCAGTAGCGTCGCTACAAGTAGCTTGTTGGTAGCGTTGATGTTTTCCGAATCAAATAGCTTTTCAGTAGCGAAGCTCTTTTATTGATCAAGTAGTGCGGTAGCGTCCACACAAGCT
>JBBPDH010000104.1:12480964-12496001 GCA_037974565.1 Clupeocharax schoutedeni
ATTGTACAATCAGACACTTCATTAACACTATGGATATATAAATGATTTGTAGATACATGGTAAAGAACCAATTCATGCAAGGTTATAACTACAAAAGGCTTTACATTTGTATGCTCTACAAGTAGAATAGATATCTTTTTTTTATCAGCAACTTATGAATTTGTGTACACAAAACCATAGTGTATTCCAGAGTCATCAGATAAAAGGATCAGTTTCAGGGAGATAAATGAAATTTGTCAAATCACAGTAATACCTGTGGTAGGTGGATAAGCCCTTGGTTACCTCTGGATTCCAGGTTACATCCCCAGTGCGTGAGGTCTGATCCTGGACCCCCCCGCCCAGAATCTCTACCCGGCTCCTCTCATACATCCACCTTTCCCGTGGGAGTTTGTGAAGCCAGGATAACCTTGGGACCTCAGCTGGACCTCTGCCAGGAACATTAAAGGGTCTCTCCCTCTCTCTCTCACTCTCTTTCTCTCCCCACCATGCTACCTCTACCTCTAACATATTCTATTATATCTTTCTCCCCTTTTCACTTAGCCTCATTTTGTAGACTTTTTGCACCCAATTATGCATGTGTCTACTCTCTCTCACACACACTTTCTCAATTTGAACAGGCAGGGAGGTAAAAAAAAAAAGAGGCACCATTCACATGATCTCCCATGCAGCACACTATTATCTGTAGATTGTCGAGCTGCCAATTTCAATTTTGCTGCCCTATTATCAGGCCCCAAAATAAATGCCTCATTTGAAACATAGAAATCAAACTGTCTGTATAGGAGAGATGACTGACATTGATTGCAAACTAACTATTTAGTGCCAGGCTTCACTTTGTGTGGCTTTTGTCTCCTGCACCCTTTTTTCCCAGGCTTCACGGCTGTCATATTCCTTTAGTGCCAAGGAAGGTCAAGTGCTGCTGCCTGAGAGATCTAAAGCATTGGAAATGATTCAGCCTCCTGAATTACAGCATTCTTCCAACCCGCTGGTGGCCGTGCAAAGTGTTTATGCATTTGTTTGCTTATCCTTTTCAAGTTTTCTTTTATCTTTAGGCAAGATGCAAAAGCTACAGCTAAACGGGCCATTAAACGCCAAGGTTTCAAACAGTAGATAAATGCAAGTTAATGATATATGTTAAAGGTGCACTGACTTTAGAGGAACGGTTTACACAGAAACTGTAAAAAGTGCTTAAATTAGATTCACTGTATGGATTTCCGAGCTTCATATGCATCTCAAACAAGTAAAAAAACAAAGTCATCCTGCCTTGGCTCTTCTATAGACAGGCTTCTCACACATTCACTTACTTATTCTCTCCTTAACAATTATTTGGAAGTTCCCATGACATCATATACCGCCTTTGACCATCTTGTCTGATGTCCTTTGTGGCATGGGCCATTCACACACACAAGTACGCATACATGACCTCATCGGCAGCACATTCTCCCTGGGTTTCACCTTGCACCTGCCATGCATTCCCTTTCCCTTCTGGCTGTATTAACACCCAATCTGCCCTCTCTCTCTCACCCCACCTATTCATGGCCCATTGTCTCCCACTGAACACAGTGGCTGGCTTAGGTCTGATCTAGCATCAACTTTCACCCTCAGTACTTGCCACAGAGCCGCCCAGCCTGCTCCAGACTAATGGGCCAATGGATTACACTTGGTTTCACTCTGTGGTTTCACCCATTGGCCTAGTGGAGACAACTTACCATTGAAAAAGATCTGACATAGATTATGCTATCAGTCAAAACCCTATTTGGGCTGTCATTGTTACATTAACAAGATACATGGTGAGTGACGATCATAGCTGTTTTTCCCATTCAAATGGGATTATTTCATCACTGTCATACATCTGAAACAGTACCTCAAAACCTTGTAGCCTTTTTAAAATGTATGTTTTCCATTAGCCTTTATGCTTGTAATGTAAAAGGTAACGTGTGCTTTCAAGTTTCAAAAACAGATGTATTTTAATATGATTTTTATTAATTTTTCTTTTAAGAATGTACCCCCTGACCTTTTATGAAGCTTGCCCATGAATAGATACGGCAAAGAGAAACATAAGTAACTGTAACTTTGTCGCTGTGTTATAATCAAAACTGGGTCAGAACAGTGCCTCTCCTCGTTTCTCTTTCTTCACTCCCTTTCAGTTGAAGAAATGAAGGTAATGTTTCTCTTGTGCCTGTTGTGCCTCAAGCATTCCGTCACGAAAGTGTTGAGCATGTGCTTCAGGGACAACAGTGCTCCCACTGTTCTGGAGTGCTTATCTGTCTGCCCCCCACCCAACATCAACCCCTACACAGAGCTGAGATCGTCATCCAAAGATTGCATCTTCTTTTAGAAGCTGAATATCAAACGTCACCGCCCTGTCTGATTAAAAATGCCCACTTTACTGAGTTTACAGCTCTCATTGTAGGGGCACAGTTGCACACATTCTGTCGCAGTGTGCCAGTGCTACAATATACAGTTCCATGCTTTTGTTATGTAAAGACTATTACAAGAGGACAGTCAGTCATGAAACTGTCATAAACAGTTATGTGTAGTAATAAACCTTATTTGTGATCCAAAGTTTTTATTGAATTTTTATAAACAAAAGTACAGTGAAGCAGCAGGCATTTCAGAAAGCTTTCTCGCATTACAAAAACAGGAGGTGTACATTACACGTTATAGTCCATTAATTTACAGTCTCTTTTTTTTTCCAGGCATCCACAGTTTCTGCTCATCCTCTAATCAGTCTTGAAGATAAGTCTAGTGTTTTTATTGCTATTTCCTGCACAATTCATGCTCCTTTTTATTCAGCTCTGTACTTCTGACACGTGTTTTGAAATCTAAAATGACAACTATTGGCTGGCTGGCTGTAGGTCAGCTATTTCTGTCCTTTACGTTTCTGTGCTTCAACACCTCAGAAATGGCTTGTTCAGTGTTCAATTAGTTGGCTCAAAGGAGACAATAAATGCCCCACAAACAGACATGATAATAATTGTCAGTGCAGAAAGGCTCAGCGAGGAGAGTGCTGCTCTGGGATTTGGGAACCTCAGCACACCTCTTTAACTGGATTACAGAGCGGCTCTGACAACATCTGTCAAATGAGCCCTTTTCCTGATAAGGAGGTGCCTCTCTAACCTAGAGATCATCATAGCCCCCAGCCTCTATCCCACACAGATCACACCTTTTCCCTAACAGGATACTACAGGCTCTCCATGATTTGATTTAGTGTAACCAGGGGGGTGGGAAAGAAGAGGCCTATAGAAGAAGCCACTAATCACAAGGCAGGTTCACCTCTCTATGATTGCCCATCCCTGCCCCCAGCCTTGGCTTCCCAAGTCTATGTCATGCTTGGCAGGGAGCAGGGTGCCGGAGGGACAGGATTTGATGATTCTCTGGCCTGTTAAACCAAGCAGGCAGCGCATAAGCTTTTCTGGAGATTACTCTGTGGAGCGAGAATACAACAGGGGTCGATTTTTCCCACAGATTGGCCAATTAGTCCCCTGAGAAAACAAGCAACCAACCTTCACCCGCCAGTTCCACCATCTCTGGGCTGGCAGCAGAGGATAGAAAAGTCTCAGCATCCTTCTCTCCTTCTACCACCCCCACCTCCTTTTCACCGTTCCCTTTCTTCGTGTTTCCCCAGTGACCCCACCTCTTTTCTTCAACTAAGTAACTTTAATTGTCCTGGGAAAGTCAAGGCTGGGCCTCAGGGCACAAAGCTTCGGCTGCTAATGAATGTTCCAGGCAAGGGATTAGGTACAGCCATTGGCAGCCATGATGAGAAGAATTGTGACAGAGAGAGTGTGTGATCATCCTGTCTTGTGTGTGTATGTGTGTGCATGATTCATACCATCCCTCCAGTCCACTTGATGTGTAAATGTTAAGTAAGCCATTGGAAAGCCAAAATTGATTTTCCTAAATATATCTAGAATCTAAGAACTGATGGTAAGCTTACCTTTCCTGTGAT
Source organism: Clupeocharax schoutedeni (assembly GCA_037974565.1). Taxonomy (NCBI): domain Eukaryota; kingdom Metazoa; phylum Chordata; class Actinopteri; order Characiformes; family Alestidae; genus Clupeocharax; species Clupeocharax schoutedeni. Next base: position 12,484,914 of record JBBPDH010000104.1, read on the forward strand.
TATTACAAAAGGACTGTAACATTTTTCGTAAACCTGCTGCCTAATATTGATGTTAGCATGTCATAGAAGGTGTTGAAGGTAGTCATGAGGTGTCATGGCATATTATGTTCATTAATGTAACCAATTACGTTCACCCTCCCAGGGTTGGTAGTATTGAGGAGTCATAAAATTAGGAAAAAATAGAATATTACATAAAAGGTCAGGGCATAAACACTATAGCATGACTGGTGAATATTATGTGTCAGGGTTCAAGTAAAATGACCTGTGATTCATTAACTGCAATAACTGATCTGGCTTGAAATAAAAAAATCACATACCTCTCGAAAGGTGAAAGCATGGCTATATTCAAATGTATTTGAAGAGAGAGATAGAAAGATATTAGACAGGTAAACCCTTAGGCCCGGGACACTCCAGGTGCAAGTCTATGTACACAGTAAAAATGATTGTATGTTTATCTAAATCCAATTCTGGTACTGTATTTCACATGCAAATATTTGGCAAAATGTAAAACAACACAATAAAACTGTCATCTGTCATGACCTAAGGTGTATGTGTGAGAGAGAAGAGAGATGCCCAAGGTAACTAGTAAGAGATCAGCCGAGGCAAGGTCTCGGAGTGAAACAAAACAGATAAAAAGAGAGTCTCTCTGATATTTTTGGTGGCAGAATTCAGAAAGCAGAATTGTTTCTCGCAACAAGAGTCCAAACTTCTGCTTGTGCGGTAACCATGAGAAATAAGAGAGTCCAGGATGAGCTTACTGGAGTCCAGTAGCCTGTAGTTTTCTTCACGTGTTTATCTGCATTTGCATCTCTCATTGTGTTTGTGTGGTGTCTTCATGTTTGTGTTAGTGAATGAGACAAACACTCAGGTATGTCTCTTACGCTTTTTCTTCTTAGCATCTCTCTCTCTCTCTCTCTCTCTCTCTCTCTCTCAGGCAAAATTAGGTTTGAAGCAGAGAAAGAAGGATGGTGTGTGTGAGAGAGAGAAAGAGAGAGAGAGAGAGAAAGAGTAGCGAATGTAAACAGTATCGATCCTCACGGGCTGTAGAGGCACACACTCTCCCAGAAGAGACTGGGGAGCAGAAAAGGCCTGACCTTGAGTCCGGCCTGCTCTCTCTCTCTCTCTCTCTCTCTCTCTCTCTCTCTTTTCCTCTCTCCTTCTTCTCACTCTCTTTTTATTCTCCACAGCAGCTCTCTTTGTAACACATCATATATCCCTTCATACCCCCCAAAACACCCCCACATACACAGACACACACACTTAGACACACACAAACACACAAACACACACAGCCTCCCCCGCCTTATTCTTTCTCTCCTGCTACCTGCAGGCTCTCTCGGTCTCTCTCGGTCTCTCTCTCTCTCTCTCTCTCTCTCTAGCTGTGGTCTGTATTAGAGTGAACTGTACTTTTGCATGTTAAATTAATACAAAAAGCCATGCATCTTTTTCATGGGTCAATAAAGCTATCACTCACTTATCACTTGTAGATTCTGAACATTCACTATGACAATAGCAGCTTATACCCTACCAACCTGCATGATGGACGACCAAGGTGAGTAAATCATCACACATTCTCCTCAAGTTGTGGAATGTTGGCATTTCAAGGGTCTAAAATACTTTACTTTTAATGTGGTTTCCGACAACATCTTCAATTTGTTTTTGTTTTAGAATCATATTTATTACCTGTGATAATATTCTTATTTCATTACTTAGTTTTGGAGTTTGGTCTATCCGTTGTCTGAGCAACTTTTCTTAAGGAGGGTTACAGGGGCTGATCCCAGCATTGATTGGGCAAAAGGTAAAAAGTACCCTGAACAGGTCAGCAGTCCATTCCTAGGCAGACACATAGGCAAACACATTCAGGTATACACTCACACATATACGGGGAAATTTGGCATCTCCAGTTCACACGTGTCTTTAGACTGTGCGAAGAAAACAGAACACCCAGTAGAAACTCGGGAAAACATACAAAGTACAAACACATTCCTCAGACAGGAATCAAACTGAGAACCTTCTTGCTGTAAGTTCTTGCCAGTGCAATATTATACAATGAGTTTTTATTCTCCATGGTAGCTAGGGAGTTATAGTTAAGTAAGCTCAGCCATTAACCACCAAAATAATTAGAAAACAGAGGAACAAACAATCAAATTTTCATTTGTAAATGATGGAACCAATTATCTACAAAAATGTCCTTTAGACACTAAATACGAGTGGCAGCCTAAACAGTGAGTTTCAGTTAGAATATAAACAGTGACAATGCTATGGCAAGAATATTTCCTGAAAGAATCACTCTAGAAATGCAACATTCAATTAAATTCTGTATTTTACATGCTTAAGATGTCTATCATCTCTAGTAAGACCAAAAAAGTTCGTGTGGTCTGTTGTTCGCTTAGCCCTATGGGGCCAGTAGACGAAACTGTATTAAAAGTGTGTAATTCCCTGTATTTTGGCTGTATTTTAATATTTACAGTCCAAACTGAAGACCTAGATTTATTTTTTTATGGTTTGCCACTAGGAAACAGTGTATTAGGTTTTACATTTCTTAACAATTATGTAGATGCGGAGGACAGGCGAGAATGGTGGACTAATAGAGATGTTATTTATGCAGTGTTTCTATTGTTCTAGCCTGAACTCCTGGACCTGTGGCTAAACATGCCAGAACACTTGTGTTACCATAACTCTGTGAAATAGGTTTCTGTGAGCAACTGCATACAAAAGGGGATCTTCACACACACACCCAAACACACACACACACACACCATTGTACTTTAGTGTTTTGGAGTGCTCTTTTGAGAGTAGTAGTCTCTAGTAGTCTGGCTCCCCTGTAGAGGCTGGCCTCAGCATGACACTGCTATAAAGCCTGCATTCACCCACAGGACGGGCCACCATTTGATTTTCCAAATATGTCAGAAATGTTTTCATACACCCCATTCATGGGAACGGTGGGCTGGGGGACCTAATCGCATAAGACATGGAGTTAAAGAGAGAAGCTCAGGGAGGTGAAGAGGAGCTTTGAAGGTGAAGTGCAGTTGAGGTGCAGTTTAAAGGAAGAGTTTGTCAATAAATCCAAATAGGAACCATTGTATCCCCTTAAACAGTCTATCAGCTAAGACATGTTTGGTGTCTGCAGTTTGTTTAATATTGCACTGAACCTTTGAGGTTAATGTACCTAACAGGTAAAGGAAGCATATAGCTATAAAGTATTAGTATCATTAAAACAATAGGCATAAATCATATATTTGCCTCAAACCACATTGAAATAAAAGGTCAAAAAGACTTGCATGTGTGCCTAAATGGTGTCTTGTATCTATCAGTTTTTATAGAAAACAGTTTGTCAGACATAATATTACTCAACATAGTTTTAGACAAGTGTGTGCTGATTCAGGAATACAGTTTGCACACTGCTCAAGTTTCCAGTAACTATAATATGAAATAGCATAGTTCTTCTGACTGTGTGCCTAGGAAACCCAGTCAACTGATCGACTACAGTATAAGAGGAACACTTTGCAATTTAGCTTTTTTTGCTGAACTAACACTTTAAGTGCCATTATTCATAACTACAAAACTTACAAAGAAACTGCACTGCAGTTACTAGATCATTAATTACAGCTGACGAATAATAAACCTTAATTTGAATAAAAAGCCTTCAGCTTATAGGGTTAAAATGGGCCTGGGCGCAGGGCCTTAATGTGAGAGAGAAACTGTATTGACGGGTGGGGTGGGGGCCGTTATGTCATGGCTGTCAAATCCGTGTAATGTTGACAGGCAGGGGCTTTCTGCTGCATTCCCTGGCCCCTCCTCTCCTCCCCCCACTTGGCAGCGCATGGTGCAGAGTGTGGGAAAGGACGGCCCAGGCACGCGCCAGATAAGATCGCACAACAAACGGCCAGGGCCTCTCCGGGGAGCGCTGCGGCATGCTTTCCCCAGCAAACAGGCCCCTACTGGCACGCAGAGAAGCCCCCCCAGGGCCCGGACACACACACGCTCACACACTACACACTGTGTGCCACTGTGGAGGCCCAGGAAAGAGGAATGAGTGTGTCATCCCTCGTTTCCTCTGTCTCTCTCTCTCTGTCTGACTCATCCCAGTTAGGTCGCCGCTCTGTTTTCCGCTTGTCTTTTTAGACAGTGCCCACTGTTTGGTCCATTTTTTTGTCCACTTGCGCTGCATTATTTAACGCCTTCACATATTTGTCAGTAGTTTTGGATGATCTCATTTGTTCTCATTAACATGCATGATTCCCTCTTTCTCTGCTTCTCTCTCCCTTTCACTCCCTCACTCATTCTCAAATTACAGCGTTTTCAACTCTTCTAATGTCAGTCGTGTAATGAGGTCATTCTCTTAGACTGAGCGTACATGTCAGGATCTCATCAAATACAGTTTTGAGACATTTCATTGCTCCCCTGCTAAATGCCTGGTGTTCAAATACAAATCGCATTGATCACTAATCCAGTTGCGTTATCACCAGGAAGTAGCACTGAAAGTAACAATTAAGGAAAAAAAAGATTTGCAGTTTTAAACCTAAATGTGATATATCAGCCAGGAATGCTATACTGTTTCTCACTGAAGCTTTGAAGCTAGTGTAGCTGACAAGTAATAGTAGCAAATACTCTGCCAATTATCCTTTTGCATAACAGTCAAGTTGGGTCAGTTTTGCTTGAATTTTGATTGTTCTTTGGTCTGTTTTTACTCTGTATGCCATACTGTCACGAGCAAGTGCACATAAAATGATTCAAGTCAATGTGATGTGAGATGTAAGCATGCAGTTTGAATGATGCTAATGGGTGGGCTTTAAACGTTTGTAGCTCCTTTGTAAAAGTAAAAAAGCAAAAGTTAGACACCAAAAATGACAACATATCAACCACATTGGAGGTGATTAAGAAGTTGTGTAAATGAGCTTGAAGATTTAACATGAACTTACTGTGAGCAGTGCTAGAGATTCCATCACCCTCGCACGTACACACACTGCACTCATAAACACTCCACCACACTTCACACACTGCTGGACTTGAGGATTCTCCAAAATGCATTGTGGCGTGATGTGTGGACGCAGAGAGAAATCAGCCCATCTGTCCGTCCTCACTTCCCTCAGTCTCTTCTCATCCACGCTCCTTCACTAACAACTCATTTTGCAGTTTCACAGACGCACACACAAGCACACCTCCTGTGTCAAAGTTGTGTCATGTCACCTCACCATCCTTCTCAATTTTGCATGAGCGACACAGTAGATAGCACGTTTAGCAGCAGGCCCTACTTGTCAGATCTTTGCCATTTAAAAAGCGACAGCTAGTGTCTCACCCAGGTTTAGCAACTAAATCCTAAGCAAACTAAATCCATGCTGCTCATCAGAGGTTTGGAGACATCGTCTCTTTAGCTGAATTTTCAAGTATGGTTTTATTCAGTGAGAAAAAATACAATTACATGATTTAACATAAAAGGATTACTTGCTGATATTTTGGGTGTTTAATATACATTCAGCTCCATGGTCGTTAAAGTGTCATTCTTGGTGTAATGAGGGCTGCGTCTAGATGATAAAGAGTTCCAGAGTACATATTAAAACGCCTTTGGCCCAAAGATTGTTTAAACACCTGAAAGATTTAAGTGCCTATGAGTGCTGACATCACAACAAGGGGATACAAGCAGGAATTTAGTGGAGGTTGAAAACACATAAGCAGCATTTAGACACATCCTTCATTTCTGAAATAGCATTTACCCAGATTTAAAGTTTGAGATATACTAGGGACATTCAAAAAAGCTCAGCACTTTTATATTTTTTGGGGGGGAAACAGTGAAGGCTGGAAGAATAGTAATTGGGCATGTCTGAGAGAGTCATGTGACTAGTTCTGTCTGGCATCACAAAAGAAGGAGATTATGTAGAATTTTTATTCTAATTGTTCATAAATAGTGTTTAAAAAGTGCAGAAACGTCATAGAAGTTTGTTCTTACCAAGCTATAGTATACTTCAGGTAGCGTTTATGGTCACATTGTCTTATGTGGCAGCCTGGAATCATGATGGAACCAAAATGGTATAATACTTACTTAATCTAATATTTAGAATTTTGCACAAACAGTGGTAGGATGATCTGCTGTGCTGATCTAAGCATGCCACGAGACTGGTCTTTTGGCAATATTTTTTAATGGAAGAGATTCCACTTCTGCCAGGTTGTCATGAGATGTTCTTTGGCTGCTTCAGAGTTTCACGCTCTCTTTATGGTAACTAGTGCACTTTGCCTTTCTTTCTTTCAAAGGGGATTTGATTGTTTCATTCTCCCTTCATGGTGATTAATACCCCTCATAGGCTTTAATTATGTTTATTCCTCCCATAGCCTTGTTTAAAAATTAATTCCAGCTTCACCTTTCAAATATAGGAAAGGACCACATGTTGTGGCCCCAGGGAAGATCCATTGATGTCCAGAACCACCCTAATGGTAGCCTATAACAATCGAAATTGTTATGCAAGAGCTGTTTTGCTTCTAAACCAAGCATTAGGTGATAACCATCATGTACCTCATAGCCCACTCCAAATTTTCTTCAAGAAATGTACATTCTACAAATAATAAGCAAATATTCTGAATACCGTATCCTGGTGCGTTGTGATCTGCCAGAATTCATAGTTAATCTAACTAGCACTGGACCTAATGTACTGTTAAAATATTTGTTGGTTTACGTAACATCATTAACTTTGGAGAATAAAGTCATTTCACAGCGTCTAAGCAGCAACTGTCTAAGCATGATTTTGACGTGTTCACTGAGCACACTGTAAGAAATTAGCACGTCGTGGGTTGCAGTACCAGCAAAACTTGGGACAGTGATTTTATTGTCAAAAAATCCTTCGGCAGGATGCATATCTTCACCAGCTGTGAACTGAATTATGCGGTGTAGAAATTCCTGTGAATATTGTGAATATCAAAAATCAATCCCACAGCAATTTTCTCTGTTTCTCGTCCCCCCCCCCCCTTCCAACACACATACAAAACCAGCCCAGACACACAAAGGAGGTGTAAGGCTCTAATCTCTCAGGTAGCTGCTCCTCACGGCAAACACAGAACACCCACTCAAATGCCTCCTTAGACACACACACACACACACACACACACACACAAACTCGCTGACACGCTGACATATGCACGCACACACACACACACACACACACACACACACACATACTCAGGCAGTAGCATGCACATACGCAAAGAAAAACGAAATAAATACGCATACTGAACCTCACACACACTCTCATTGGTTACTCAGCACCCTCCTTCAATTCTCCTCCATAAAAATATATAGGCATTTTATAATTGTGGTCAGAATGCCTTAAGATATGATTTTCCAATCCCTAGACCTGGTTGCACTACACTATTCGCATTTTGAGCTCATTAGTTAATTAATAAGCTCCTCGTGTGATGGTACAGGTGTACGGAGACTGGGGTCCCCAGGACCGAGCTGCGAACAGTATTTTCCACTTTTGACTCTTGACTCAACTGCATAAACTGAGCATAAAAACTAAAAAATGCCTCATAGTTTCCTCCTACATCTCCTTCCTATTCCTCATTTCTGTCTCTGTTCTTCAAGGTTGGCTCAGGCCTTTACACATAAGGCAGATGGCATACAAAAGTTCTCTTCATCCCCTATAAGCATAGTCTCATCTCAATTTATTTCAAGAAAAGATTGTTTCAGAGCAATTATAATTCATTGAACATTAGAAATCATTACTGGAATATTACGGTTGCATGGCCATGTATCGAATATGTACTTTATTTGAAAGGGGTGCAGAATAATCTGATTATCTTTGAAGAAATCTGATTTGTGTCACATTTAGGCAAAAAAATCTAATTCCCACCACTTCAATCCTGACTATAAGTTGAGTAACTGTGGAGTACAGAAGATGTGGTGGTTTATGAGATATAAGCCTTTAAAAAACATTCTGTGATGAGGCTAACTGAAAACATCCCTATGCCTTAATCGCCTCGGTGGGACTGTGTGTGACAGGCCGGGGGTCAGAGGCAGGTCTGTCCCGATGGGTGATCCTGTGAGGGGTAATTGGGGCCCTGCAGATCAAACGGAGGCCATCATTAGCAGCTCTCAAGCAGCCACTAATCCACCACGTTCTCACACAAAAGGAATGGGGGAGGGGGGGTGGTGCTGACAAGTGTGTATGTGTGTGTGTGTCTGTGTGTATGTGTGGGTGGGTGGGTGGGTGCCTTGCCTGGCGCCCGCCAAGCTGAGCAAAACATTTCACCCATAGATCAAAGGGCCTCAACATCTTCGAGCCATCCAAGGAGAGAAAAAAGACACAGAGGAAGTAGGGGGGGAAAGAGAGGGCCGGAGCCGCCCGTGACTGGCACAGGGTACCTTACCCAGAGTCTGCGCCAGTCTGGGACGTTTGATTTGTGAGTCCGTGAGCAGCGTTACAGCTTCGCAAGTACTTATGAATCATAATAGCAGAGGTCCGTTGGCAGCAGGTCAGCAGCGCTGCCCCGGTCATGTCAGACTGTACTTGTACTTCAGGTTTAGGGTCAGTGTGGTCAGAAGAACAGTGACATTGACAGTGCATGTCAAGGGTTACAGTGCAAATGAAGGAGGATTCCTATTCAGAAGCATGCAAATCAACGGCTCAGCTCTGATTTGATTTCACTGATTTGATTTGACTCACTTTTATTATTTTTAAATTATTCTCAATTATTTCCAGCAATTCAGATTCTGAAGTACACAAACAAGACTGGACCAGCTAGTTACACCAGTGGAACGTAAATAAATACTGGTATGTAGACCAGGGAAAAAATAATCTATGTATTAATAGACTTTACCTGTCTATTACATATCTATTGGCTTTATTAGCCAGGTATATTTTTGTTCATACTTGCACTTTAAATTAGTAGTTCACAATTCACTTCAGCCATATTTACAATAAATCCATATTCGTTCACACATACACATAATCACATTGCCCGTTATTCGTTATTCTATTCTTTCCATCTTTTTCATATTCACTTTCTTGTTCTATGCCATTCTTTAAAACAAAGTTTTTGTAAATGGGTAAGTAGGAAGTAAAAAAGGAAGTAAAAAGCCCTCACAAAATGTAGCAGTTCTGAGAAGAACCCTTTTCAGGTATGTTCTTGATCATTTAAAGGTTTCTGCACAAATCTCAAGAAAGTGGTTCTATTAATGGCGATGGCCATTGTCCTGCAGACATTAGTTCCAAACCTAAAATGTAGTCCTCTTTGTTACCTAACACCAGTCCATCTGATCCAACCAGAGAGGGACTTCTGAAGAAGTCCGTGAGCCAGAACAGGGTATGATGGATTGTGGTTAGAACTATTCTGTGCAGGTATAACTACTAGTACTCTGTACTGATAACTACTATCCTATCCTCACTCAAAGAACCACTATAGTTTTTTTAATCGTGCGGATAGACACGCATAAATAAAAGCTTACACAATATGTCTAAATGCAGTGCAGTGTTTATAGGCGATACTTGTGTAAATGTGAATAAATGTGACACAACCCCTTGAACCTTAGGCTTATTATTCCATTTTTCTTCTTAATATTCAGTAAAAACTCTAAAACTGTGGGAGTGAACTGAAGAGTCTACATCTGGGTTAAAGGGGTTAAATCTCAGTAGAATGAAGGAGGGTGGTGAATAAGACAGGACATGATCTCCTGAAGGCAAGGGGAGGATGTGATATTGGGGGCAGGGGATGTGGGGGGTATCCAGGGAGAAATTCTTATTCTGGAAACCCCTCCCACCCCTCAATCATGTTCCTGCCTTTCTTTCTGTTTTTTTTTTTGTTTGTTTTTGTATGGGGGGGTGAAATTACCTCTTTATAATTTTTTCCATTTTCTCTCAAAGCCAACCAGCCTTTGCAATGATTTTGTCTCGACCCTGAGCAGTGAAAAGTTGCATAATTGCCAATTTTGTGATTCAGTTGTGTAGCACACAGGCACTAGAGGACGAAATGAATTTGCCTCCTTTCATCAGCTGCTCCCAGCTCTATCCCACTTTTTCCCCTCCTTGGGTTTCTCACACCAGTTCCCCTCTTTTCTCCCTCTGAGCTGTCTCCTGACCCCATGGTTTAAATCAAGGGGCGTACGGGTGGTCTGTCGTCTGTGGAGGGAGGCTGATTTTCCCATGCCTTGTCTTTCCCAACTGAGGTTCTAATTGGCAGGACGGCGACCTCCTGGTTCCTTTAAAATCACACCATGCAGAACATTTATTTAGGGAAGTGCAGGAGAGAGGAAGAGGACAGGCCACGTGGCCTTGGCTGCCACTTCAAAGCCTGGTCACAGAGAGTGTAAGCAAGCGAGGGGGGAGTGGGGAGGGCACTGTTTAAAGATAGCCTGAAATGAAATATGAAAGAAAAACAAACCTTACAGGCTTTTGTTTTATTCATTTAAAGAGTTCGTTTTTAGAAATATCTATATGTTTGATCAACCAGGACATGATTTTTCTTCTTATTTATTTATTTTATAGCCAGTTTAAGGCTAATGTAACTAACACTTAGTGGAATCTTCTAGTCTTCCATTCGCATTGGGCAAACCAAGGAAGAAGACCATGGCTTGGCTGGATTGAGGTAAGCGAAAATCAAATAGTGATGTGATGAGTGTAGTGTGTCTGTTTTCTTTAAACACTGGCATCTTCTGGATCGGGGGCGAAGCGATGTCAGGCTAGATGAAAGTGACCAAGTGCACACACTCTTCATGCAGGATGACAGTTCCAGGCAGCCACCTGTTGCACACACTTTTGCACTTAGAAAGGAGCAAAGACCTCCCTGACGCTAATACCAGACGGGCCCAGAGGAGGAGGGTGAAAAATGCACAGGATGTTGAACTGACATTGATCAGCAGTCATAAAGGGTCTTTTGAGCAAATATGAATCTGTTAAAGTAATTCTAGCAGCAGCTTAGAACATTAGGCCACCTTCTACCAAGATTATGTTTCTGCAAAAAACAGTTGATATTAAATGATATAAAAAGAGTTGAAGGAGTTTATTCTAAACCTTATTCATTCCTCAGCACACTTAACTTGTAAAGAAATAAACCAGCTCAGAAATAGCCTTCCCACACACCAGACAAGCAGTTTTCACCTCA
>JBBPDH010000104.1:12516081-12526375 GCA_037974565.1 Clupeocharax schoutedeni
TAACCAAGATACTGCAGTCAGAGCATCTATACAACAACTGTCACATAATAACTAGCCAACACCTAACCCAACAATACCTAAGCCACAGAGAAGAACACCACAAGTCATAGAGAAGTGGGAAGTCAAGGGATTTTTTTAAATTTATTTAAAATTTTTTGGAGAAATGAGTAAGTAGTAGGAAAGAGACATAGTTAGTCGCCAAAGTGCTCCTTGAAGAGGTGGGTCTGCTTGACTAGGTCGATCTACATTTTGCAATTGTCCTTGCTAGAATGTAATGATGATGTAATGAGTAATATTACACCTGCAAAATGTTAGTTTAAACAGTACTAGACAGGTGTGATATGATCTACTTGTACTCATCTCTGTCACAGTGAGGGTCAGAATGATAGGTGAACTGTGCCCACAATGTTGCGTGGTGGAAGAGCTGGAATGTGAGAAACACGTAGAAGCCGGTAAGCCACGCAGTTACTCTCAGAACGCTCCTAGAGGAGTTAGAGTTCACACCAGTATGTACCCGCGTTCTGAACACACACACACACTCAGACTGGTATATAACGTGACTCCTGGGAGTCAGAGTACTCATGGTACTGGAGATCTGGAACTGGAGTTGAGATGAGGGACACATCAGCATGAAGCTAGAGACGTCACTGTCAGTGTGACAGGTGTGAGACTTACTTCCAGGTTATATACCTGATGCGAGTCATCTCCGGTGCCACGTGACGTCACATAATCAGGTGCGTGTGACAATCTCTTTATTTTATCTGTGGTTTAGTACATTTCCAGGTCTCTTTAATTTAAAAATTTACTTATTGTTTATAATGTTTGCACAGTCAGTAAGGAGTGGTTCAGGATACATTTCACTGTGTGTTGTACTTGTATGACTACACATGTGACAAATAAAGAATCTTGAATCATATGGTCACTTTATGGTCACTTTAGGTATGATTATTGTCATAAACATAAACATGTGTTTATATGAATAGACTATATGAACTGGAATCTACAATCCATTTTTGTGAATTTTGTGTCATTTTGAGAATTTGTTGATAAGTCTATTTCCAATATATCAACTAAACTTGCAAAATCTCTGGAATATAACTTTCAGCTCACTGAAAATATGCATACCAAGTTTCAGCTCTGTTACTTGTTAATTAGGAGGATGTCCTTGCTTTGTCAGTGTTATTTCAGGATGTTAGTAAGGCTGTACAATACCAAGAGTAATCCTACATGTAGCGTAATAATGTAACTTTTGTTAAAATGTTTTGTTGACATGCAGTGGAACGATATCCTGGGTCTAAATCCAGACTTTCAGGAAGAGAGGAAATTCTTTCCCACAAAAAGGGACAATATAGCTATCCAAGCCGAAAACGATGCCCCTGCTGACTTTTACATTATAGTCAATGTAGCAAGAAGCTAATTCTCGAATAGGCTTAGCTTGTAACAAAAGTATCCAACCTCTAAGAGAGCCAGACTGTGTTTTTGGCCCTATTAGAGCACCTGCCTGATAGCTCAGTGGCTCAGGAACTCCTCTTTTCCGGTGGACAGCTCAGGAGTCTAGATTAGGCCCCTGGAGGGCAGCCATCCCCCAGTGTTTTTCTATAATGGCCACCCCACAGGGCATCAGGCCCTGTGTCCACAGCCCTGGAGCTATATTCAAAGCCAAAGAGGGCCTGCCCCCCAAAACCATGCAATTACCTCACTCTGGGGTCTAGTGCCCACTGCCCGCCAGTTTCCGTAGGAGTGACCAGCAGCAGTGGTTTCTGGAGTGCCACACAGGTTTATTCTGAAACGTCTAACTTTTAAATTATACTTGAGTTCATGACTCTTGACATACTTGCTGCTTTCTTTCATTTTTAATGTGTGTATATATAAGGTATTTCAAATGAATGCATATGCACACTTAAGCAAGGCCTTGATCCGATGGCACAAACGTTTCAAGCCAATCTTATGAGTGATAATCTAAAGCAAATCGATTGGCTGCTGGGGTCATAGATAGGTTAGTGGTAGTTTCAGCAGCCAGCACAAATGACCTGATCACCATCAATCTCTGTCCTCTCGTTCCTTTACAAGACACACGCGGCATGATTCCTCCATCAAACTCTCCACAAAAAACAAAGACAACAGATGCTACCATCAGCACTCCCTGTGAAAGAGTCTATTCAGCCCTGGACACCAAACTTTCTTCATTAATGCTCTGGGTCATTGTGAAGGCCTGTTTTCAACATACAGAGTGTCAGAAAAAGCTAAAAATATAGATTGTAAGATTTTCAATTTAAAGGATTGACCATCTCTGATGATAATCCTAAAACGATCAAGATAATGCTTATTCTACTGTGAAGCTAATTCAGTATTTCAGTATTTCTTCAAATCAGAGATCAGTATTGGTCAATATTTAGCATCACTGAAACCTCAAACACATTTAGAGTTTGCCTTAAAATGTTGTTTTGGACTTTCTTAAAGTGTACTTGAGAAAACAGCATGCATATTCAACAATAAGTGTATGACATGCTACTGTTTAATTAGAGTACTAATATGTAGTTTACGAAGCATGGAGAGCACATTAAATCACTTTACATGAACAAGCAGATCTGATGAATACTTTCTGTTGGGGCATAGTGTCACACTTGTGTGATTTGGAATGTTAAACACTGAGTTAAATGTTTGTAACAAGTTAATGGCAATTCAAGACATAAATGAAATGCCATCATCTTTACACATCATCTGAACTGTAGCCCAGAACTTAGCTCTGACTAGCATGCAGATCCACCCCAGTACTAGATCATTCTAACTCCTAGTTTTATTTTTGACTATTAGGGCACAGCCATGGAGGGCCATATGCGCTTGTGAACATAACACATGCAGTGAAGGATCTTGCTGTCTTAGTGCAATGTTGTATAACAATTCTTGTCATTTTGTGCAACTACTGGGCATATTAGCCATGCATCAAAACAATACTGGCAAATGACATCGCAGAGTTGTCATTACAGTCCTTTATAAGCTCTGTTTATTAAGTATTTATCTACAGCTTTATTCATGCGGTATTGTAGTTTACATCATATATTTCTTTTAAAAAATGGATGAACCTTAAAAATTTTAGCTTTCGTCCGTATTGTCACTGGCATAAAACTGCTGTCATGAAACTGCTGCTCTAAACATGTGGTTCGGCACTCTGCAGTCACACAGGCGTGTCTGGATCATGAGACTGGAGCGACGACAAGAATAGAATACAATGCAAAGTAACAAATTCTCAAATTATAGCACAACAAGCTGGTGCACATGCAAGAAAACCTACACAGATCCCTGCTGAAGGAATAATATACAGCCTTAAAATGAAGTTAGGGCTCTACCTAGTTGCCCCTGAAGTTGTCAATCATCCCCACATTTGCATTTTAAGTTTATCTTCTGTAGGTGGAAGTTGATTGTAATGCCATGGCAGGGGTCCGTCACATGGGGGTGGGAGAGCACCTGCATCCATGTCCTCACACACACACACACACACACACACACGTATCTTAAAGATAGGAAGCAGGAGGTGAGCTTCATGCTGCCAGGGTCCTGCAGGGCTATTCACAATTAGATTTAATGTTAGTAATTATGTTGCCAGGATGTGACTATGGCCACAAACAACACTTAACTGACAGCCAGGCAGAAATACAACACCAATTAATACTTCCTGCAGAACTTGCTAAAATCTCAGGTGCTTGTTTTTTGTCTTTCCTGTAGCTTTCAATAAAACACAATAGTTGCACATTTTTAAAAAATGTATACATTATTTTCACATGAATAAAATTATATCGGTCTATATTATACCAGAATATCAGGCTTTCGGTTTACTTTTTTGCCAATAATTTTGTTTATACAATTTATTTTATTAACGTGGAAAAGATATTCATTTAAATCAAGCAAATACAGCGCATCACTGTTAAAGTTCATTTTTAGAGTCCACAGATTATATGGCACAGATGGAATTTATTTCTGTGTTTTTACACACAGTGCTAAACTTAATGTTGGTCTCTGGAGGACCAACAGGGTAGGTGAGGCAGTCATACTTATTCTTGTAGTACAGGGGGCTCCTGACAATTGACCCCTGTCATCTTTATTGGATCCCTCATGTAGACACTAATGCAGTTTTACCCCTTATTGCTCACAGCACTAACTCCTTTTAATACCGGGTTTATTATGCCCTAAGGCTTAAGACAAGATAGTGGCACTATACACTCATCATTCAGGAACCACATGGAAAACAGTGCAAACTGGCAGTTGTTCTCAGACTGGTAAAAACGTGCGTAATAAAAATCTGATCACTAAAGGGGTTATAATAGGTTTGAAACAATAGCCTACATTACAACACTAACTTCTCTGACATATTTAGCAGCAGCAATTTTCAATCATCTAACGCTAATTAAACTAAAGTGATTAATAAGTTTAACTTTGAGCAGTAGCATAGAGGAGCCAATTTAGTTTCCCACAGAACCATTTTTGTACATCAGATATATGAGAGTGTCAAACCATATAAAGAATATTAATAAATATTTAGAATTACATAAATGTTTCTTAAAGGGTTCCAAAAACATGCATAGTATGTGTAATTAAGCTTATGTTATGTATAATTAAGCTTATATATTAAGCTTCTTCGCACAAGTTTTTATATCATTAACTAAAATGATTCATTTAAGAACCATCCATTCAAAAGTTCTTTAGAGCAGCGGCCCCCAATCTTTTTTGCCCCACGAACCAGTTTTATGATAAACAATATTTTCACGGTATAGATACAACTAAAAACAAAGTGCATTTGTTTTTTTACTAATTTTTGCTAGCTTGTGGGCTATTTTTATGTACTGTAATATGTGACAGAGACAAGTTGTTGTTTATTCTTTTTCAAAATAAAAGAATAGTTACTGATAATGGTTCAGGTTCTGATGATCAATAAAACTTTTTTTTTCTGTCTTTCTGTGTGGTTCGGTACCAAATGACTCACGGACCGATACCTGCTATCACACAAATGACCTTTCATTTTAAGAGAGTATGGGAAGCCTTGAATTAATGTTTTTTTTATTTAAAAGTTTAAAATTTAGACAGTCACTTTTTGAGGCTTGAAACCAGGAATCAATCTTTTGAAAGAAATATCACTAAGATACATTCAAGACTGGCAGATGTGTTCAAATACAAAAGACCTGATCCCCCCTGGCCTTTTGCTTTAAAGAATCTCACTACCTAAGCCTCAGAAATGAAAACACAATATTCACCATGAAAATAACAAAAAAGATCAGTTTCTTTCTCCACTATCGCTACACTTCTACCATGAGGGTCCAGCATTTTGGTCAGCGTGGCAAATCTGCCATCCTCCATCATCTTGAAAGCTGTGTCCAATCGTATTCATCCACAGCAGCAGGTAGCCCACTTGCTTTGGCCATTGCACTGACCACCTTTTCCAATTGGCTAAAGATCCCTGACCAGGCCATGGGTCATTGGCCTGGCCGAACAGAGGCCATGCTCCTGACTAATGGGGTCCAGAGAGGCTGCGAGAGTGATTAATGACTGGTCAAGCTGGAGGCAGCAGTGGTGCCATGACACACCCGCTGGGCATGGGGCTCGAAACAGCAACGTCTTTGTCATATGACATTCTGCCTTCTCCTCATGAGCAATATGTTTCTGCCAACCTGCACCCAAATGTTCTACTTGAACTCTGTATTGATGGCACAGATTAGATTTTTTCACTCAAAATAACTGAGTGAAATTTGCTTTCGTGTGTGAAATTCACGTGTGTATGTTAAAACCATATGCCAGTCACTAAAAACAAATTGGCTTTGATGTTCTAAAATTGCATTTTCATTAGTCATAGATGTGGTATATGAAAACTTTCCAAAGGCCAAGTTAAGCAATAGTGTTGTGTCTCATCATAGTCAATGAAGTCTGTTTAATGCCAAGCCAGCTAAGCGAATCCATGATATTAGGGCACTTCAGAAGTAAGTGTAAGGCCCTCTGTCCTCTGGTAGTAGAAGGCAAGCAAACTGAGGTTGCCCTAAAGGGTATTTTGTACTCGTTAGACAATTATGAACAGATGGGGTCTCTATTTCATTCGCTTGAACCTAGACTTTAAGACATGCAAGCTACAAAGCAAATCTTTTTTGAATTATCTCACATGAAAATTAAATCAAAGAAGCTATTATGTTGTTGCGAACACTGTGATGAATCTTTTTAGCTTTACTTACCCTATCCGATGCTTTTTTTTTTAAAGAACAACTTATATTTTGAAGAATGTCCTCTTTTAGAAAGATTTCTAAATGAACTAAAGAACACAGAATGAATACAATTATCATGAACTGTCATGAGTCACAATGTGAGTCATACCATAAACTCAGATTCAAGTAAAGACATTGCAAACTTTTCCAAGCTTATCGTAAGAAAGCCCCTGCAGCTGCCACTGTGCGTGGGTGGACTGTTTGTCTCCCATGGACCTGGGAGACGGGCCTCAAAAGTTCTTTGCTCTTTCAGCTAATTGGCCGTGGGCTGGCCCTAAAAATTATTGACAGTTGTGTGATATACTGCCGGCATTGTGTCTTTTGCCCATTGTGTGTCACGGTAAATAATGCCCTTCCACAAGATATGTGGAGCATCCCGGCTGAAGACCAGCATGGTTCCTGTGGTGACAGACCTTCTCTGTTGGAGGGCAGGGTCTTCAGGAGCGTCCTGCTGCTGGAAATTAGTTGTCGGCTGGCCTCTCTTT
Organism: Clupeocharax schoutedeni; assembly: GCA_037974565.1. NCBI lineage: Eukaryota > Metazoa > Chordata > Actinopteri > Characiformes > Alestidae > Clupeocharax > Clupeocharax schoutedeni. Next base: position 12,522,809 of record JBBPDH010000104.1, read on the forward strand.
CTGCTGGTGACAGACACAGCTCCTAGATGAGAAATTAGTTCAAATGATAACTTGATTAGACCTCAGGCAGCAGGATTTAGTGGCAGAGAGCATCTAAAGGACCAGGAGACCCCTGAAGCTGCTCTTCAACCTCTTCTTAGGACTGACGCACTCTCTGGGTATTAGCCTCAACCCCAATTAGTAAACTACAGTATAAATGTTACTCATAGGCTTACATGAATAAATCACAAACAATACTAAACTTCTGTTGTTTTATCTGCTTCCACTTTTTTGGTATGTGGATGTGTATTAATACTACATATCACCACTGACATATCAAAGCTTTTGTTCACCCTTTAAGTAAATCTAATGGGGTGAACATGTCGTTATGAATAGACCCATATAAATGGTCCATAATTATATAGAAAGAAAGTCACACACATTCCCTGCCTTGCACCCACTGATCCCAGGATAGGCTCTGGGTACTTGCGACCCTAATGAAGATCAAGCGGTTACAGAAAATAATTGAATGAGTAATGTACAAAAAATAAAAATGATATATTATTCTATTATACAGTTACCATTACAGAAATGCAAGACCTTTTTTTTTTACAAAAGTGATAATGTGATATAAAAGAAAAGTCTATATATAAAGGCTGTGAAAAAACAGGCCAAATAGCCGGGCCAGGGAATGTGCTCAGCATAAGGCTTTCTGTCAACCAGAGAAGTAGAAATCCTAATTAACACTGTGCTTCTGTAATGAATTTTCAACCTTCAAAGACAATTTCATTTCATGTTAGAACAGTTCAGTCCCAGGTAGAGAGGGAGGAATTATTTAGAATTAATGCTTGGATAGAGCTCTTTGCTCATTTATTCTCAGAATAATCTAGTTTTGTTAGCGTCAAGAGTCGCATTTCCCCCTTATCTTGCTCATTATGTGAGGCTCTTGGAGAGGATTTATATCAAAAGGCCTGATCCCTCATGAAACAGCTGAGAGGAAGCCCCCTGTGCACTTGTGCAGGTAGAGTCAATCACAACTCACCTGGGAATTAATTAAATAAAGAAGAAAGGATAATGAATAGGAGTTGATAAGTGTCTTAACTTTCCTTTGCAATCAAGGTTCCCTAATTGAGAGGTATAACCACTGCACTTCCTTAAAAGAGAAATTCAACTGACATAAAATCCTCAAGCAAAAACAAACTCAAATGACTTAAAATGTTCATAAAACCATAGCTTATGCCCCACATAAACTGTAATCAATATAGATGTAGATTATAATTAACTCCTCTTTTTAAAACAGCTGTTACTGTTACATGTGACTGGGAATAGACCTCATGGCTTTTGGTACTACCATGATATTTATTGAGAATGTCAATATAATGTCATATTGAAACATCTATTTAAAATTAAACATTTGTTCTAGCACAGAGCGTAGAACATATATGGTCCTTGTAGCAAGCTTTGGTTTGAGTCTGGGCAAGCACGCCACACTGCACCGACAATAGTCCTTGGACAAGGCCCCTAAAACTACATTCACCTACACAAGTAATATGATTCCATTATAAGTTGCAAATGGATAAACGTAAATGATACACTGAATGAATTCATTTAAATGTGTACCTCATTATCACATGAATATGTGCACATGAATACAATTATTGCCCAAAAAAGTACATTATTCTATAGTGATAGATTATATTACTGCATCTTCATACAGTCACTCTAAAAGTGACAGAAGCTTTCGGCCAGGATATGATGTCATCAGGTGGCATCCAACTTTCCTTGGGTGTTTCGACCCTGAACTACAACGCCCTCCAGTTGGTGGATCGGCAGTGATGGCCAGTCACTGCCCATCATCTCCTGGCCTCCACCTTAACTCCTCCCTCTTGTTCCATAGCCAACAAGAGGCTCTCTGCTGCCTCACCCAATTTATTTAAATGTGTACCTCATTATCACATGAATATGTGCACATGAATACAATTAATGCCAATTATTGCCAAAAGAATTATTATTTGTATTGAAAAGAATTCTATTTCAAGAGAAGCAATGGTCAGTGGGTTTTATATTACTGCATTATACCACTGGAACCAGTAACCAGTCACAAACTCATTCCTAGACACAGTAAAATAAAATGTGTATCTGTCTCAGAGCTGTGCATTTATTCTGCTCTTTTATGCAGCCTTCCTTCTGAACTGCCCGTCATGTTTCTTCTATAACACACAGGGCACAAGGCCATGTCCCAGCTGTCCGCACACACACACGTGCTAACTCAACCCTGCAGCTCCCCGCTGCCCCACACACGCTCGGCCGCGTCTCAGCAGCACCAGACAGGATGTAGCACATGTGTATCATATTAAGGATGTCTCTTCCCAGGACCCATAGGTGGTATTGCATAAACAGCTGCCCTACTCCAGGGGCCCACGCTCCCCGAGTTGATATTTCACACGTCCGTACCAGTCCCTTCACAGGTGGGAATGCCTTCATGGAGGCTGAGCACAAGCCGCTGTTGTTTTTGCCACAGTGAAAGAGGACAGGGGAAGCTATTCAACCAGGCAAAGCCCTCGCACAGTCGTACCGGGTCAGGGGACAGAGGCTGACCGAGGGGCCCAACACTGGGCTTCAGCAGTGCAGGATTGTACGCATTAAGCAAGGAGGTGAACATTTTGAACATTCTTTGACGGGGTGTAAAGAAAAGCAGTGTTAGAAGCCAGGATTTCCTGTTTTGGACTGTTTAAGCTTTTCATTGATTAAGATGTAGCTTGAATCACTCAGTGATGCATAATTTTGTCGAATTTCTCCTTTGTCCTCTGAGCATTTTCCGACACTTTAAATTATTTTACCTCTAGTGCATTTGTGAGACAAGTAGTCTATGTCACACTCAGTGTTGTTTTTGGCGGCCTATCGTTATTTTAGTTTTAGTCTAGTCTTTGCTTCAAGCTGTCATTTTAGTTTTTATTAGTCTTAGTCACGTCCATAATCAGTCAAGCAAAAAGTCTGAGCAGTTTAGTCTTAATTTAGTCAGAATTTTCCACGGCTATTTTTGTGACATTTTAGTTTTAGTCAGCTGTAGTCTCTTTTTTTTGTAATGCAATACCATTTAACCCAGTCAATATAGTACTATACAGTACTATATCAAAATTTTCTTTTAATCAAAAGTATTTCACAATTCAAACAAGGTTCTATTATTATATTATTGTTACCTTATAGACTCTAGAATACTGTACATGAATTTACAGCATTTATTTTGCCAACCAAACATGTTAGAACTTAGAAGTACACACAGACAAGTTCAAATAAAATAAATAAAATAACATCACATCACTAAAAATTGCAAACAAAATGAAAGTGTGTCTGTCTGTTGCCATAAAACCCACATTTGTAAAACGGGTAAAAGTCTTCACCTTCAGAATGTTGGTCTGAACTTATATATTTTTTATTCCTGAACAAATCTAGTCTACACAACCAAATCAGAACAATTTAGGATCAACTTTTTTGCATGGATATGGTAAAAGCTGCTTATCAAAATGCTGTGTGTGTGTGTGTGTGTGTGTGTGTGTGTGTGTGTGTGTGTGTGTGTGTGTGTGTGTG